>ML119767.1:0-123747 GCA_003788565.2 Ascobolus immersus RN42
GATTCAATTTCTCCAACATACAGCTATCGCCAAACGCCCTCTCAGCACTGAATGGGAAGAACAGCGTGCCGCTGATGGAGAAACGATGGAAGGCGACTAAAGGGACACACACATCACGAAAGACGAGAAAGGGAAATGGGGAAGGGCAGAAGGGGATATACATACCGATGATAGGAAGCGGTATGGGAACATGTATTTTAATACTGTTCTTGCGGATGGAAATGGGGATGGCAGTAGTATCTCGTATACTCAGGGTCCATACAGGCACACTCCAACAAGTCATATCAGCACAATTTTCCTTCGTCGAACAAGTTACGCTTTTCTTATATCAACTTGGTACTACGGAACATACCTCTCCTTATACTGTCCTCTACTTTATCACTTAGTATTCCTTTACTCGTAGATAGTTGTCCGATTTCTTTCCTCGCCATAGCTAGATAGGCTGAATGCGATTATGATTTAAACAAAAAAACAAAAAAAAAAAAACCACCTTACCGACTGCGACCAGTTGGCCAGCCATCGTCACAAGCCGAGGGGCCTCCTTCCCCAAGATAATTTATCATGAGATGCAGCACGTTTGTCAACAACCAACAGCCCGAGGATACGAGAGCCGAGCATGATCGCCAGAGGAGCAGGAGGAGGAGAGAAGAGGGTCCAGGCGCTTCTGGAGTCTTGATGGCCATCTCCACCTACCGAAACCGAAGCCGTTGGTCACCAAGCCGGTCTCTTCTCCACCACCACGCTCATCATCATCACCACCGGCGTTCAGCATCACCAATTGCACCTTCGGAGTTTATGGTTGGGGAAGCCTAGAACCAGACCATGTTACTTTCGCCTCGAGGAGGTTACACACATACAAATTTTAGCGCCGCAGGCCAGATTTTGGTGGATTTGGGGTGAGATCCCGACCTTTTCGGGCCGAAAATGGGCTCGGGAGGGGTGTAAATAAGGCTTTGAGGACCCCCCCACCACCTAAAAGGGGTCCATATTGGTTATATTCCCCCCTGTTACTTTCAGATTCCTACCACATAAAATGGGTAGACTTTGAGGCTTAATAACTCAACACCACAACACAGTATCAAAATTCTGGCGATGGCACGGTGTGCAGGGAGGTCTGAATATGTGCCTGCCATCGTCTGAATAAAAAAATATTAATTGGTGGTGAAGTTATTAAGAGGTTTGTGAGGTCACTAAAATCACGTGGAAATGGTCTGGTTCTAGGCTTCCCCAACCATAGAATGTGGGGTAGTGGATATAGCCGCGGATCCCTACGCGCTTCCCCGCCGGTTAAACTGCCCAAAACAGTTTAACAACCATCCAGCAACCTGGGTGTGGGGGCCTTTTGGAGACCGCTTCGGCCATCTCGTGTTTACGTCAACGTCTGGCGAACTGCTATAAGATGAGGGGCATCACAGCGACATTTGAGTTTAACTTCAGCTCAGCACACGAGAACAGACACAATGGTTGGAATTTTGAGAACAGACGGCCCGAAGATTGTCGATGAGAATGGCACGGAGGTGTTCCTCAAAGGCGCTGCCATTGGTGGCTGGATGAAGTGCGTCCCCCCCTCCTCAAACCCCATCCTGCTCTGCCTCGGCAATCCTTACTGACTACTCACAGCATGGAGAACTTCATTACAGGATACCCCGGTATGGAACATCAATTCCGTCGCTCTCTCGAAAATGTCCTCGGCCCCGAGCTCGCCCACTACTACTTTGACCGTCTCCTCCACCACTTCTTCACACCTGCCGATGCCCAATTCTTCGCCTCCCTCGGTCTGAACGCTATCCGCATTCCATTCAACTACCGTCACTTTGAAGACGACCTCAACCCTCGTGTTCTCAAGGAAGAGGGCTTCAAGCACCTCGACAATGTCATCAAGATCTGTGCCGACGCTGGTATCTACACCATCCTCGACCTCCACGCCGCAGCAGGTTGTCAAAACCCAGACTGGCACTCCGACAACGCCTCCAACTTTGCCGGCTTCTGGGAACACCGCGACTTCCAGGACCGCACCATCTGGCTCTGGGAGATCATTGCCGAACGTTACAAGTCCAACCCTTGGGTCGCCGGCTACAACCCTCTCAACGAGCCCTGTGACCCGCACGGTGGCCACCGTCTCGTCGCCTTCTACGATCGCGCTGAAAAGGCTATTCGCAAAATTGACCCCCACCACATGCTCTTCCTCGACGGCAACACCTTCGCCATCGACTTTCGCGCCTTCGAAAAGCCCGACGGCTCCCTCCTCCGCGAAGGCGGCTGGCCAAACTGCGTCTTTGCCCTCCACGACTACGCCCTCCTCGGCTTCCCCTCCACCGAAGACGAATACGAAGGCACCCCCGACCAAGACGCCGTCCTCGAGAAACAATTCCTTCGCAAGTCCGAATTCATGCGCCGCCACAACTTCCCCGTCTGGAACGGCGAGTTCGGACCAGTCTACCAGCCCCCCTCCCAGACAAACGCTGAAGAAATAAACTCCAAGCGCTACAACCTCCTCGGCGCCCAGCTCCGTCTCTACGACGAGAAGTACCGCATCTCAGGCTGGTCCATCTGGCTCTACAAAGACCTCGGCCTCCAAGGCATGGTCTCGCCGGGCCCCGACACGCCCTACCAGCAACGGTTCGGCGCCTTCTTCGCAAAGAAGAAGCGTCTCCAGGCTGACCACTGGGGCCATACACCCAACCCGGAGATTGAGGCGGCTTTTGCGCCCCTCATTGCCTTCCTGGAGAAGGAGGTGCCCGAGCTGAACGACAAGTATCCCACCACTTGGACCATTCGTCGGCACTTGCGCAGAAATGTCCAGGAGACGCTGGTGGCGGAGGTGCTCAACAAGGAGTTTGCGGAGCTGTTTAGAGGGCTGGATAAGGAGGGCTTGGAGGCGTTGGCGGCAAGCTGGAATATGGAGAAGTGTACGCAGAGGAAGGGGTTGAATAGTATCCTCCGGAAGGCTGCTGGCCTTGCGGAGGAGTAGAGGTTGAGCTGGGTGGGTGGTGTATGTAGAGCTTTGCGGGTGGGCGGTTTCATAGGAGTTGTTAGAATGAAAAGACTTGACCCCGTTCCTGATTGTACTTTTCTGAATTCTGTACTTGGAATTGAAGCCTATCTAGATAGGTGGTGAGGCCCAATTCCTGGCTTTCATTGCTCTTGGTAGCCCGGGATCACCCTCCTCGAGCTCAAAAAGGATGGACAAACGGGGAGTTGAACCCCGGACCTCCCCCAAGTGATCTTTGTTGTTGGGATTTACAGTTCGAAACCCCGTCAAGGTGCTAAGGGGGTGTCATACCGCCTAGACCATTCGCCCAGATGATGAAAGGTTCACCTCAACTACAATCTAGAGCAACTTTATTGTCATGGAGCACAGTAGTTCGGGCATTAGCATTTTTAATCTCTGCCTTGACCTGAGCTAAGCATCCTGAGATTGCGATAGCAGAGTCCTTGTTTCGATATGCAAAAAAACATACAGCACCAAGGATTCCCGCGTGGTCACCCACCGCAGTACTAACTTGGCGATTAGAAGTTTGACTATGGGAGAGCGGACGGGATCCCGTACGGTCTTCAATCTATGGCCGTACATGCTTTTGCCGCTGCCATATTATTATACCTACTAAGTAGCGACTTTAATATGAATGGCAAGTAAAAGGGATTTGGGGGCTCGTCCCTACTCAGGATTGAACTGAGAATCTTTCGATTGCACGCTTCTGTCCTGCTCCTACCTTTCGAGAGGAGAAGGAGAGATCTGTAACAGTCGAACGCCCTAACCAGTTAGGCCATAGAGACATTGATGAAATTCAATCGAGAGTGCCCTCTCGATGGAACCGTAACTGATTATTAGCGGTCAAGTTTTTCGTGTATTAATGGCAAGCAAAAGAAATCTTGGGCTCGTCCCTACTCAGGATTGAACTGAGAATCTTTCGATTGCACGTTTCCGAACTGCTTCTACTTCATATGAAGAGAAGGGGGAATTGTAACAGTCGAACGCCCTAACCAGTTAGGCCATAGAGACACAGATGAGAATCAGTTGAGATTTGCTTCTTACATACTTCCAAGTGACATCACATCGGCAAGAAGATAGTAGGAGGACCAGTCTAGAAATGACCATATGGCCAATATGGTGTTAGTTGGAAGCCTGAAAGCGAGAGGAATCTTCATTTGAGCATCTCTTGAGATAACATTGGCATTCCGCCGTGATAAGTACTCAGTATCTCGCCTGGTACGGTGGTCCGGGGCCTTACTTCGCACTGCAATCAGGCTACTTACTCATCACCTTCGAGATGCAAAATAGGGAACCGAGGAAGGCAAAACGAATGGAGACTGCATGAATCGAACACGCGACCTCCCGCAGCTTCAAGTCGGGATCTTTCCGAGTTCACGATTGGCTGCCTGGCCTGCGAAGCGAGCGCTCTACCAACTGAGCTAAACCCCTAATTCATATTGAAGGAAACAGTTGTTTGAATTCAGAAGGCAGATATTAAACCAGTTGTCTTCAAGGAAAAAGTCCCCAAAAGAACTACCGGCCCTCGACGAGAGCAGGATTCGAACCTGCGCATCCAGAGGATAATATATTTCTAATCTATCGCTTTAGACCACTCAGCCATCTCGCCTTCCATGGACTCCAGTTCCCCCTTCTATTCGTGGCCCGTTGTGACCTTTCCACACAGAACTTCACAACGGGGAAGACCCACCCTCACCTTCCCACACGGGCTGGAGGTACCACCTTCCTCCTTTCCTAAACCCAATGCCCTACACCCTATGCCCTAGCCTACCAAGCCTATCCAAGCACCAACCACTACTTAGGCAGCCTCATCCCGCCCCCCTCCAACTTCTTCAACCGCTCGCGGTTCACTTCGTCTTGACAAGGCTTAATATGTTACCTGGCCAGGTTTACAGGTCTCAGCACCGTGGGCTAAACCACGAGATTTACACACCTGGCCAGGTTTACAGGTCTCAGATCCCGTGGGCTAAACCACGAGATTCATTACACCTGGCCAGGTTCACAGGTCTCAGCTTCCGTGGGCTAAACCACGAGATTCATTTCACCTGGCCCGGCCTCGGATAGACTATCTGGTATAGAATTTGTCTCTGAATGCTCTCACCCACTTTAACGGAAGTTACAATGAACGTTTACTATGTGCAATCTAAGAAGTAGTTTGACTTGGAACATGAACATTTTTTAAATTCAAGTTGAAACCTTTGCACTATCGTACAACCCAGCAAGAAAGCTAGCGAGCAGTGAGAGCAGTGAAGGAACGGCAAGTAGCCCGAGCCTGAAATGTTGTTATAAGAGAATATCATTCCCAAGCTTTCAAGCAAGTTTCCATACAACCGGTGAATGCCATCATGAAACGTTCACAGCTGCAAAACTCGAGTCATAAACCACTCATCACCGAGTTTCGGTTCCGCACACCTGTAAACCTCATCCCTTCCCGAGCACTCCGATCACCTCTCGGGCTCCAAGACCACTAGGTAGCACTAAATCTCGTCTTGTTACCATATCAACCACACTTCTACTCATTTAAAACCCCTCCATTACGGCTGTAACCCTCTCATCACGGCTGAAAACTCATCTCTCCGCTCGTTCCGAGGTTCGTTTCGAGTCTAGCGCGCTAATTCGTTTCCAGAACCTTGGCGTCGGCAAGTTCCGTCGCACAAACAAATCGCGGGGGATGCGGGCGAACCAAGAAACTCCCGCCAAATAGGACACTTTGGCAACAACCCCCACCCAAAGGACAGTGAAAGAACAACGACGCATGAAGTTCACGAGCCACGACAGAGATATACCCTATGCGATTCACCATCTCGACAAGACGGCGACGGAGGATGCGACTCGGCGTTGGGACGGTGGTAATACTGGGCCTGGCGGTGGTGGTGGATGCGGCGAAGAGTCAGGCTGGCGGAACGGGAGGGAGGGCGATGACCAGGGAGCGGAAACTTGAGCTCAGGTGGGTGTTTGTTCGCTGGGAATAGTGATGACGGTGCCTGTAATGGTACCTAAGTTTAGGGACTCATCACTAACCCTCCCGTGTTTTAGGGACGAAGCAAAAGCAATGTTCCACCACGGCTACAACTCTTACATGACCTACGCCTTTCCCTCCGACGAGGTCAGTTTCCCCAGGCTTCCTACCCATCCATCACTCATCTCGCTCCCCGGCTGACTTTCTCCCCCAAGAACCTCTCTAATCCTCCGTAGATTCGCCCACTTACTTGCAGCCCCAACAACCGCGACACGGCCGATCCGCTCCACATCCACATCAACGACGTCCTCGGCTCCTTCTCACTCACCGCTCTCGATACCCTCAGCACTCTCGCCATTCTCGCCCATGACTCGCCTTTCTACCGTGCCGAATTCTGGGCGCAAGTTGATCGTCTCCGGACTGTGTTTGGCGAGAAGGGTGGGTTCGACTTGGATTCGACCGTGCAAGTTTTCGAGACGACTATCCGGGCTTTGGGAGGACTATTATCGGCACACCTTTTCGCAACCGGTGAATTCCAAGGCGTCGCCGGCCCAGAATCACAGCACTACTACGATGGTGTCCTCCTCCAACTCGCCTACGATCTCGGAATCCGCCTTCTTCCCGCCTTCGAGACATCACCGACCGGTCTACCCCATGCAAGAGTCAACCTCCGCTACGGCTTGCGCAAAAAGACAAAGTTCCGATACGACTACCTCACGAGCGACACCGTCGAGACAGCCCGGATCAAACCCTTTGGATATGACAGGAGAAGGAAGGAACGGCTGTATGAGCCTGTAGTCAATCCAGCCGAGGACATCACCGAGACTTGTGCAGCCGGTGCTGGATCTCTTGTTCTGGAGATGACGGTGCTCAGTCGACTCACCGGAGACGGTCGATTCGAAGAAGTCGCCAAACGAGCCTTCGACGCCGTATGGGAGCGACGAGGCGCAACAGGGTTGGTGGCTGGTGGAGTCGACAGCGAGACAGGAGACTGGAAGGATGG
The DNA here is from genome assembly GCA_003788565.2 of Ascobolus immersus RN42. Taxonomy (NCBI): domain Eukaryota; kingdom Fungi; phylum Ascomycota; class Pezizomycetes; order Pezizales; family Ascobolaceae; genus Ascobolus; species Ascobolus immersus. Next base: position 6,955 of record ML119767.1, read on the forward strand.
CATCTCTGGGATTGGGGCTGGCATCGACAGCTTCTACGAGTATGCCTTCAAGTCGTACATTTTGCATGCTGGCGACGAAGGAGTGGAGTCGGAGGGGTTCAGGGAGGTGTTTGAGGAGAGTAGGGGCGGGATCAACAAATACTTGAGGATGGATATACCCTTTACACATTACATCAATGCTGCCCTTACCACTGGCGCACCTGTTACGAACTGGGTGGATAGTTTGGGCGCCTACTACCCTGGTCTACTCGTCTCTGCTGGGTATGTCGAAGATGCAACTAGGGTGGCAATGCTCTACACTTCACTCTGGACACGTTACCGAGCTCTTCCGGAGAGGTGGAATTATGTGGCGAGTGTGATTGAAGGTGGTCTTGGTTGGTGGCCGGGGAGGCCGGAGTTGGTGGAGAGCTTGTATATGCTCTACCGGGCTACGAGAGACCCGTATTATCTGTATGTCGGTGAGCAGATCATGACGGATATCAAGGAGAGATGTTGGGCGGAATGTGGATGGGCAGGCCTTCAGGATGTGGCGAGTGGAGAGAAGCAGGATAGGATGGAGAGCTTCTGGTTGAGTGAGACGTGGAAGTATCTCGTTTTGCTATTTGACGAAGGTATGCTTCATATTCTATTGATCATGGGATGGAGAAGAGGACTAATAAAACCTAGAAAATCCACTCCACTACGGCGACAACCCCTGGGTCTTTTCAACAGAAGGTCACCCCCTCATCATCCCCAAAGCATACACCTACCGCTCGTCCACCATCTCCTCATCACCAGCACTCACAACACCACCACCAACCTGCCCCTCCCCAGCCCCCATCGGCCTCCTACCACCCCAAATCCTCCGCCCCGACCTCTACCACCCCCTCTCCCTCACAAAGCTCCACCTCCTCAACCACCACGTCCCCTTCCTCTCGCCCACCATCCCCCGCTCCCTCTTCCCCTCAACCGCAACCTCAGCTCCTCTCCCCCAACACTCCATCTTCGAACTCGTCTTCCCCGACCTAGGCGGCACCATCTCCACCTCCCAAATACCCGCAAAGAGATTAGAGAATGGATTGGTGCTGCTGACGGCGCTGAGTAACGTGAGGATCGGCATGGTCAAGCTCGGGCAGGGCAAGAATCTCCGGTACCGCGCTATTTCCATCGGCGGCGTGTCTCTCAAGGACGGCGAGAAGGTTATGGTTCGGCGAGAGCTGGTGAAGGAATTAAATGATCCGACCGTGGGCGTAAAGTGGCGTGGTGGCTACTTCTTTCTCGAGTTTTTACCGCCTCCTGGGACGGCTCGGGCGAAGGAAGTACAAGAGAAGGAGGTGCTCGAGGAGGAGGAGGAATTACCTTGGGCTGAACGAGCGTTGCGGTCGGTTGTGGAGGGGAATGGGAGTGTGCTTGATTTGCTATTCGGCGTGGATAAGGCGGAGGAGGTGCCGGTTGTGGAGGTGAAGAAGGTGAAGATGACGAAAGGTTTACTGAGTCCCGGGAGTGCGCAGTTGGAGGATGGAACGATGTTGTCTGGGCTGGCTTGGGCGGATGGATATGGCTGCACGTTGCCTTCATCATCGTCGGCATCAGATTCTTGGTCCTCGGACTTCTCATCCTCGTCAGACTCAGAGGAGGAGATGGAGATGGACCCGTTCGAGTCGCCATATCGTGATGTCGAGGTGCTGGCTATACCCCGAGGGGGATGTACGTTTCTCCAGAAGCTCCAGTCTATCCCCGATACGCTCTATCCAAACCTCAAGCTTGTCTTATTTGTCGATAATGATGCCCGACATGATGGAGAGTTGATTCGGCCGCTGGTTAATGATGCTGTTTTCGAGGCCAGATGGGGCGTTGCGTTGGTTGGTGGGGCTGGACTGGTGTCAAGTCTTGGTGAGGTTAGTCCGGAGGGAGGGGAGGTGAGAGTGAGGGTCAAGAGAGGAGGCGGGGTGGTTGTTGTGGGTGGAGTAGAGGTGGGGAATTGGGAGGTTTTGTAGATAGAGTTGGAGGTCAACTTCTGGATATCTCTTTGGGACGGAGTAGTGGACGAACGGATGTAGATACCAATGTAGAGGATAAGTTTTTTGTTGCATGAATATCAATATCTGGTTAGAATTATGGGTTTCGTAGAGTCACATAGGCGGGGAATCAGTGGTCCAGTCATTTTTAACTGAAGACTAATTAATAGCACGGTGAAGCTGGCAAAGATCGTATATCTTCCAATAGGAGTTTGCTTCTGGTTCATAATCTATGTATTTCACCTAGCATCACCACCTTCACAGACAGTATCCACGATAATCCATAGTGGTTGCTGCACCCAAAAGATCTTTCCTCAAAGCCCAGCCTAACTCACATTGCTGTTTAGCATTGTATTGAGTCAGGGAGACTCTGTCATCGAACCGATCTCTAGACAGGGTGTAGTGTCCGGTGCAATTACACTCATAGAGTCCTTCGTGTTGATTTCTTCCCCTCCGCATCAGCCAGCTCGGTGTTGTTGACGCTCAGACGCCCCTTGAGTGTGGGAAGATTCTGTCGGATGTGCTCGTAGAGAATGCCTCCAATGCTGTAGACGCAACTGACGTGGGTGTCTTGTCCATCTGAGCTCTGTCTTTCATTGCAGCATACATACAATTGACACTGACGGGTCGCCTCCTGCATTTGCTTGTGCTTTATTGTGCTGAGGGTATTGAAGTGCTGAACGAACTAAATCGACCTTGCCCTTGCGAGTGGGAGCTTGGTGCCGGTTGGAAACTGCTGGTGTTTGTTGAATGCCTTTCAGCCGGAACGCCTGCTCAAGAGTGCTATTGATGTGGTTGAGAGAGAATTTGGAGGCGTTGGTCTGAAGGATTTCCTTGTCGTAAAGCTCTGGTTAGCCTGGGGCCCAGCGAGAATATATCGCCCTGTAAGCTTACCCTGTTTGTGTTCTCAGAGCCTGATCGGTGATAGCTCAGTACCCAGCCTGTCAACCGACAATGCCTTCTCAACTTCTGATTTCCCTGTCGTTGATTCCCTCCATGTGCTTAATCCCATGCTGCATGCTGTTCGCTGAGAGCAAGTCGTATCTGTTGTTGCCCTTTCACAGGGAACCCTTTGATGCAGACGTGCCGGTAACCTTCATGGCATCCAAAGAGAAGAGATTGATGCTGCATAATGGCTGTAGCCACATGAAGGTGGAGAAGCTGCTTGATGCTTCTATCTCTGGTCGGTGGATCGTTCAAGCGATAAGCCAGGTCCGTGTCGTTTTCCTCCTGGCATTTGTCGTGACCTCATCGAGCCTTTGTTTCGGGCAGAGTTGTGTCTTTGATGTGATTTCGGACGAACGAAGGATGTCGAAGCAAGTTGTCTTCTTCAGCTCCGTATTCTTCCCAGCTTCGCATCCGGCATCTCCAGTTCTGTAACCGTTTGGCGTGTTTCGTGTAGGCAGAAGAAGCAGATCGTGTGTTGAATGAAGAGCCGTTTCCGTGAGTTTCTTTCGTTGCCGCATTCCAGAGCAGGCCTCCTCGATCTATCTCGACATTCCTTGTTTGATCAGCACGTGTTGCGCATGGGCATTTGGAAAGGTTGTGGGAAATGTGCACCTCTTTGTGAGTGAGATTGTTGAGAGGCTGGAATGCAGTTTGGCAATAGTTCTCGGAAATGGTGAGGCTGCGGGGGGCCGGGGCCATTGTCGTCGGTATTTGCGATGGGGAGAAAAGACTGAAGCTTTTCTTGCGATAGAAAAGAGGCATGGGTAGGAGCGACTGAAGCCTGTGTTACGGTGGGGATGAGACGTCGGCAGAAGAGACTGAAATGCATTTCGGAATGACGGTGCGATGTTTGATGGAGGGCTTGCTGATGGGAGATGCTTGGGTTTTTTGAACTGCCGAGATTTGGTAAATGGATTATAGGGCCTATGATGCCTAGCCTCATTCCCAGTCTCCACGTATGATGCCCTGCAAACTTGCCAAACTAAGTGGAGACTAGAGATGAGCTCGAGGCCAGGCCTATCATGCTCATATTCAAGCACAGCATTGCGCAACGTATTGGTAGGCGTTTGTGGCAACCATGACGGCCAGTCCTTCTAGACACTTTCTTACAGCATCATTCAGGCCATATCATTATTAGTAGCAGTGTAAAGCACCTAGGAACCGCAACAGAGACGTGACTAAAATTTAATATATGCAATACCGAATACCACGAAGAAATAAATAATTCCCTTAAGAACTTGCGATGAAACCAAACTATAACCCAGGTTGGCCCAGTACCAAGTCTATGCTCAATCTTCATCAGGCATTTTTCTCCATAGCAATATAGGTGTTCCTTGTCTTTCCAGTGCCGGCGGCATCGAAAAAGGTAAATTGGAACTTATTCCCATGCGGTTCAAGGCGAGTTCCAGAAAGCGTAAATGGTTTCAAACCCATACCGTCATCGAAGACAAACTTTGTCACAAAGGATGTACCAGACACCCGGACAATTTCCACTCCTTCATCAAGGCCCAATACATCCTGTGCCGATTCTGATACATCGATGGTGCTATCATCCGCCATACTACTATCGAGTCCCTCTTCATTAGAGCTCAACTCTTTAACTCCTGGAATGGAATCGTTATTGATCTGATCGTCCGCACCAACTTTCTCTTTTTCGGAATCTCTGGACCCATCTAATGCAACTGGCTGTAGAGTTCCCTGCTTGATCGCTAGTAGCATTTTTTCAAGCTCAGCTTTATTCAACTCAGAAAATACCTTGTTTCTAAGAGGCTTGGTTGTTCTTTCAGGGTCGATTTGAGGGATCACGTATCCTTTGTGCTGCCATCTGAAAATCTTTTGCGAGTATAAAAACTTGAAAGTGAACTGGATATCTTCGACTTTGAGGGAATCAAGTGTTTCCTTAGGAATATCAAACTTGCTTGATAACTCTTCCTTGATCGCATTGAGGATATTCGTCCTCATGGTCTGCTTGTCGGCAATTTTGGCTTCGACATGCTCTCCGTCACGATATAACTCAGCTCGTAGTTTGCCGTTTTTCAATGCATCCTCAATCTCCTGTCGCTCCGTCGTATTGATCTGATAAAGACCCTTGACCATGACCTCACCTCTTTTCGACTTTGCGTTCAATTGAGGCAAATTGTACCCAGGCTTGCATATCCATACATAGCCCTTTTTAGCAGATCTTGTACTGCTGAGTGTCATATCGTCTTCGGAAATGTCGGGGATAATTTTCACGACATGAGAGTGAAGAAGCTTCTTTACGGCAGCTTGTGTTGCCCGTTTCTTCTTTGTCGCATAGGAGCTCTCTTCATCCGCATCGCTTTTCTGTGTCTCCACTGCCGAAGACCCGTCCCTTTTGATCTCCACCCAAGTCGCACCGCCGTTCAAAGCAAGAGCCAACTCGTTCAGCTCCGGGGGTGTAAGCTCATCAAATGGTTTGAGGCAAAGCCGGTGGTGTTTGGGCCATGTGTACCCCTTGCAGGCCCATCTGACATTGGGGACGGATTCCAGTGCCAAGTCGGTCTTGAGCTTCTTAACTCCACCCTGAGGGACTTCGTCACGCAAAGTTCTCCGAAGGTACTTGTAGAGTCTTCGCTTCGTGAGCGGCTCCTTGATTGGCTTCGTAGGCTTCGGTAATTCCTCCCATTCTGATTCTGAGCTCTCCTCGTCAGAGGAAGTTTCGGTTGAATTGGTGGACGGTGTGCTTGAGTCGTCTGTTTCTTCTGAAGAACTTGAATGTGTGGCTGCGGGTTCTTCCGATCCAGATTGTTCCGATCCACTAAGAGGCTCGCCGGTAGAGTTCGCTGCCTTTGCTTGTACCATTTTGGCTTCGTCGGAGGCGTTCGTGTAGTCAATGCCTTTTATCGAGGTTTGAGATGCCAAATGGAGACCGGCTGTCCGCGGTCTTGCTTTCGAGCCGGAGCCTAGCTTCGGCCAAGTCGGTTGTTTAGAAGGAGTCCGTCCCATACTGGTCTGTAGTAAGCTGTTAGCTGATGCACTCAACGACGTGAACGGCTGTGATGGGAGTTGGTACCTTGGAAAGGGCGCTGTTGGTTGTTCTGGTGATGGTCTTGGGGGGAGGAAAGAGAAGGTTTTGATGAGCGCCAAGAATGCCAGTAGCGCCAGAACTTTCGGTCTGGGGAACACCAAAAGGGCAGTTGAGGGCCAGTCAGCTGTTTACCATGTTGCTCCACATGCCAATGTTTCGATGCTCCAAAATGCCCACAGCAATCCTAGCATCTGACAGCTTTCACCCACACCATAGAAGTCCTCAGGTCTGTTAACGAACTGTCCGAACTGTGATGGTCTTTCCAGCGCTGTGGCATAATCAGATCCTCCCCAAAAAAACAAGGCTTCTCAGCTTATCAGTTTCACGAGTTGGACATCGAGGACTGTACCGTTCAGGTAGTCTTGCTACTTCTCTCTACCTAGCTAGAATTCTGAAGCCACTTTGATGATCAGTGCAAAGCATCCAATCAACCAATCTGAACGAGAAATCTCGAGATATCCCATCCTCTCTTGCGAGCAGCAATTACCACCTAATATGCCTATTTAGTACATACAACAAGCTTAAACCGCCAGCTTTATGCCAAAATACTTATCCCTCCACCTTCTGTACCACTCGGCTAAGTTCTAAATGGAACCATTTTTCTATTTGAGCATGGACCTGAACAATGCCTCACGGGCTTTAAGCTCCTCGCTCTCCGCCTTCAATGAAGCAATCTGTTGCTGTGCAGTTTCAAGCCTACTTCTTAGCTCTCCAATCAGATGCATCTGTAACTGAGAGGCTTCGGCATGAGGGCAGGGTTCCTTTGCTCCGCAAGAATCTTTCTTTGTTTCTTGCATCCATCTAGCCTCCTCGACTTCTTTCTTATCCCACTCGTTCACCAGTTCCTGGCGGGAGGCACAGCTTCCGGCTTTGTCTTGACCATCTCCTTCCTCCGAATTCTGAACTTGCAGCACAGCCGCATCAACGCCATCTTTCCATACAGCCTTCAACCAACCTTGACCGACAGCCAGGCGGAGAGCTCTGTGATCCGTGATTGAGTAGAGCTGCAGGTTCTTTCTTCCGTCGGGATACGGGCCGCTACCTCTCGTTGGCATGTCGTATGGCGGGCTACAATTCCAGTCATATGGAACATCGTGGATGGCGGGAGTGATGTGGACGTGGTGGAGTGAAAGGTTGAGCTTGAGTGTCGTATTGATGTGATTAAGGAGGAGCAATTTGGACGCATTGATTCGGGTTTGATTGGCGCTTTTCGTCGAGTACAGCTTGCGTTGGTTTTTAGATTGTGGTTGTGATGTCTCGGGAAAGTTGTCTTTGCGGGTCGAGTTTGTGTATGCTCGCTTTGTGATGCCACTCGTTGAATGAGCTTGCTCGGTGGGACGCTTGCGGGTTTGGTTTTGCTTGTTAATCGGAATGGTGGCTGGCATTCCGCTGCTGTGCCCCATCCTGGCTACAAAACTGTGTCGGGAATTAGCCATATGTGTGCTGGAGTTGAAGATACCGTTTCGTCTTGTTGCTGGTGAGCTCCAGGCAAGCCTTTCTCCAACAATCGATGCAAAAATAGAAGGAGTGCATCCCGCAGGCCCCGCCAAGATTTCAGCGTCCACAGCACTCTTGACCTTTGACATCTCATTCACAGATTACTCATTCACGGGAATCTATTGTTTGACCCACAAACAACATGCAATTCTCCACCACCTTCCAGTCTCTTCTCCTCAAACTCAGCACATCACTATGACGACGATCCAGCCCCGTTAATCGAAGGACGTTGACGGTGCCTCGACTCTATTAAGATCCCGACCAACGCAACACAAATCTTGCACGACCGTTACGCCAACTCCACAAGCACCTGCAGTTCAAGTCGTACCGACCGTTGAAAATTCTCCGACGTCGCTTGTTCAATCCTCAACTGGTCGATATGATGCCGATGCTGAATGGATACGAGTATAGCGAACCGAATGGGATGGTGATAGCGCCAACTTCACCGGGACATCAGGTGAGGATTGAGATTGATTGGGTTGGGAAGGACTCTAGATCTACAACAACAAAGATGCCGACAAGCGAGCGATGGGTACCGCCTCCATCGTGTTTATTGGAGAAGGAGTTGGACGAGGATATCGGTGTCTTACGGAGACTCGAAATGGCAACCTTTGGGTGCCAGATTGGCTATCGGGCAGTACTGGTATCTACTCGTCGGCCCACCAGCAACTGTCCACCAAAGGTACTGAGTCTCCGCCGTTCCTCAAGGTATAAAGCCTCCCCAAATCCCTCTTCCAAAGCCCATCTCATCACCTTCACACATCTCTTCCATCACCATCCAACAATCCAAGTACAGTACACCACTCCCCTCCACAGCCACATCCACATCCTCTAACACCCATCCAGATCTTCAACTTTCACAATGCAGTTCACCAAGCTCACCATCCTCGCCGGAACCTTCCTCTTCTCCTTCGCCATGGCAGCTCCAACTGGTACGCATCAATCCTCCCCATCCCCTCAGGCACAAGCTGACGTCTCAATAGCCTCCACACTCACCAAGACCTTTGCGCTTCCAGCGGAGGCGGCAAAGGCAAAGTGCACGACTGAGCTTTCTTGCGATACCAGCGGAACTTGCTCTGCTAGCTTGAAGTGCTCTTGGTAGATGCTACCAAGCTCCGTCTGTTAGAGGCTGGAATGACTGATGGTTGTGAATGATGGAGGGTAATCGATGGATACGGTGGATGTGAGCTGCGCTGAAGTGATCGGGGGGTTATGTCGGGTTTCGGTTATTGTGGACTATGAGGATTCTTTCTTAGGTTATGTTATCTGTATTATGAACTGAGCTTGGTTGGCCACCGTTACATTGTTTGTACTTGTGCTAGCATGTGAGTACTGGTCGATATGCCACGAAGTAAAAGGCGGTGAACTTGCGGACTGGGGGTTATTTTGAATTGTGTGCGACACGGAATCAATAACGCACAGCGCTGATGATACACAATAGGCGCTAATAGCTCAGTTGGGAGAGCGTACGACTGAAGTAATTCGGTTAGCAAATCGTAAGGTCACCCGTTCGATCCGGGTTTGGCGCATTTTTGCCGTCGGTCTAACTGCGGTACCCACTGAAGTGCACAAAAACATTACCAAGTACTTGTGTACTTAAGTACTAAGTACTTATTGCAAGATCCAGAGCCGAAATACTTCTCAACGACATAGCAAGCCCGTAAACTGAAGTATGTCGCGCAGTCGCGTCCCAAGACATGCTTCTGAGTCGAACCGCATGCGCATTTCAATGACAGAGAGCGCTCAGGCTCGTAGCAGAAACACTAATAGTCTCCCCATTCTACCGGTTTCCTATAAGATGGCGACATTGAAAAGGTTAGTAACTATCACTCGTACTGGGTCTACTGCTAGTATTGCAGGCATACTGACGTTTTTAGTACTTTGGGAGTAACGGGATCATATTCCAGCTTCTCTGCAACGGATCTTAAAAAATGTTCGAGCGGATGACTGGGCCTTGGATCAAAATGGTAGGGATACTCGAGTGGTGAGGGTAACTCCTCTAGTTTGATTCTGCTCGCAAGATTTGCTCTGATGACCTCGAGTTCGACATTGAGGTTGTGAGCAGACTCTGGATCGACCCCATTGACTCTGTGAGACGCTAGCTTTCCTCGGATGAACTGAACTTCGTCTGAAAGATTGAAATCGGCCAGCATCCCTGAATGTAAAAGGCTTTAGGTTAGCTAGTAGAACAGCAAGATCTGATCTCCATCCAGGTGAGTCGAGTTGCAGCCGGTGCATGTTGTACAATTGAGTGCATAAGCTTGGGAGACGTACTTACTTTCTAGAACTGGTGGGAAAACCAAATCGTAAAAGTGAAGCTGAGGCTCACCCGGATTTTGAGGCCGTTTGGGATCGGGTATTAAGTAGCCGAATTCACGAGTGGCGGGTAAGAATCCCGCGCTGATTGCAAATAGTGAACAGCTTTCGGCGAAAGGAACTGCAAGTCCGAAAACCCAGCCAATTACAATCCAACACTCCGACCTGTATTCGTTGTAAAGCAAGTCTGGGACTGGTTGACTTGCCAGCTCTTGCTTTTGCTTTCGTTCCAACTGTCCACGCCACGTCTCGACCCAGACCTGCACAGACTCTTCAGAATACTTTGAAAAGAGGCTATACTTCCAAAAGAGAAGTGCGATAATGTAAAAGTCGGCGACGGTGCAGCTCTCGGGTATCAGATCCTTCAGGTTGGGTCGATTATCGATGCCCCTTTCACGACCTTCAAGTGCAACGAGCTGTCGCTTGATTTCTGCTAACCACTCTTCCTCGGTCGGCATCGCAAGAGTAAAGATGCGTTCGTTTCGGCCCCCTATGAGTTGATAATAATCGTTCCAGAGAATAAGCTCAATGCGGAGTTGCGGTGCTTTTAACGAAACTGGGCCACTATGTTCGGGATCTGGTGTATTCACGCTAGGCCCACGTCCTATCAAAGCAGGCAACTCTTCTGGTGTGCTTGTACCCGTGCCATAGTACGATTCTTCCTTGGTGTCAGACTAAAGCTGTTGTTAGTTGACATTCTCGACTTCGAAAATTCCGGAGATGCGACTTACAGTTGGTACCATCTGCATGAACTAAAACTGTTCTCGAGCTCGTTCTGCTTCTTGTGTGAATGGTGTATAAGAGTTGTTAAGAAGGATGCGTTGACATGCGGTGTTCCTTCGAAGTGTTTTGAGGTGTATCGTCAGAACCAAGATGGACACCGAGGTTTTGGTGTCTGTGGTTCTAGGGTCGACTTGCAGGCCTCGAACACAGGTAACAGGCTGCAAGCTGGCCACCAATGTCCTGAAGTGTGTCATCGGGTGCGGGGAGGTACAATACAGTACATCACGCCTCGGTTGTCTCCCCAGAAAGTCGAACTGCACTTGCAACAGCTTGAACTATAGTAAGCAACAAGGACCGCTTTATTCAGCCTAAAGATGACGACAACACAAGTCCTATCAATGAATCAGCTCAGTATCAGGGCCTCAACGAGTACTGAAGTACTTGGGAACCTGGGAGATTCACTTCATGCAGTAAGTAGCACTGATACTTCATGATACCATAGCCAGTCCCGGTTCACTTCTCACGAGCTCTGTTAGGTTCTCTGCAGATCTGATATGGTGGCTCCGGCTCGGATTAGAATGAATTAAGCAAATCGATCAGGGGATATCCATTACCATCAAAAGCAATTGCAAGTCTACATGTATACACTCTACCAAAACCTCGTCCCGAACCCACGAAGAAAACGAAAAAGGAAACACATACGGTCTCTCTATGGCAAGCAATGACGGTTGAAAGTCAAAGAACAAAAGGAAAACGAGCCTCGCCGTAAGATCAGAAAAAGAAACATACCAACGAAAGCAATTAACCGCAGTGTTCCTAACTGCGCACAAGAAAGTATTAACCCATACCGACAACTCAGAAATTAAGGATGAACCCAGATCCACAAGCCTGAAGCATCTAAGCCAAAGCCAGATCCATCGATACCAGCAATTTGAAGCTTTGCAAGTGTGCTAGCAACTAACTCTTTGAATCCTCAGCAGAACCCTTCGTGCCAACTGCTGTGCTAGTAGGTGGTGGACTGGAAATATTCAGCCGCGGTACTGAACTTGAGGTTGTATCGTGTTCCAGATCGAGGTCTTGCCCATCCAGAATCCTCCCAGCCTGAAACGCCTCCGAGATGGTCAGGCGTGGGTACACTTCTGACATAAGGGAGTTGAGTTTTGCCTGATTGAAGTACTGCTTGCATTTCCGTTCGAGTGCCGCTACCACCATGCATTGAAAAAGTCAGTGACCGAAGTACATGTGCAGGCATTATATGTTCTGAGACTTGGAATTCAACTCAACGTACCGATAACACACTTAGGGACTCCATGACTAACACACTCCCAAGTGCAATCAAAAACTTTTTGATCTCTATGTGGGTTACTATCCATAAGTCGCAGACGTTGTCTTTCGTGTTTCGCCTCGGACTCGTTGTCGCTGTAGACACCTCTCGAGCTTAAGGACGCCGAAATCGTGGTGGCGATAATCTTGTCGCAAGCAGTTTCAAACTCCACATCAAACCCAAATACGAACGCTGGCACGAGCCAGTAGCGAAAACCATTTCGAGAAGTATCATAGGCGCGATCCTGTTTAATCTCTTCTTGGATTCTCTCCTTAGAGTGCTCCGCCCATTCCTTCAAGCTCGGATACTCACTCGCCAGTGAGTTGTCAAGGAGGTTATATTCACTGACTAGAAGCGCATAAATGTTGAACTTCTTGATGAATGAATTCAACCCGAGTTTAGCATCCGAATCGTACTGTTGAGTAGGTCGGGCCCCTGTACAGAACAACTTCAATTCGTCTTGTAGGTTCTGTCTGCAATGACTATCATCCCGATACCAGTCCATGAGGTCCCCAGAGTAAGCGTCTTCCACTAGACGTGTAACGCTGCTTATTTTTGGTTTGAGAGTCCGTACGTCGTGTAATCCAAAGGTTGTCAGCGCCGAATGAACTCCGTCAGGTAAATGAAAGTAGCTCTGGCACTTTTCTTCGAACATAACTAATTGAACAGAACCATGGTCTTCATGTTAGAAAGATGCCAAAGTTAAAGGTACACACAAATAGGAACGGGTTGGGGTTTACTCACTCGTTACAGCTGTTGGTATGCCTACTGCCCACAGACGCTCATACATTGCACGACGAGCAGTCCGACCTTCCAATGGATCACAAGCGTACTTTGTACTCGCATCGACCCTTCCACCAGAAATTTCACGATCCTTCTCAACGGTCTGTGTGATAAGGTCCGCGAACACCCTCTTGAAAACAACGTCCCATCCAAATATCCACGCTGGTATAATCCAGAATTCTGGCCTGCTCTCGCTTATATCCGAGCCCGAGTTCTGCTCCAGAGCACTCTCCAAGGCAAGCCTTACTCCGTCTGCCCACTCACTCAAACCTGGGTAGCCAGCACCTGTATTTGGATGATCCAGCCCATACTGACCCACAAGCAACGCAAAGATGTGAAGCTTCACCACCGAATCAACTGAATCCTCTTTCGTCTTGTTGTCTTTTGGCGTGCGCTCGATCCGAGATTGCAAGATCCTCTGCAACTCTGCTTTGCAGTGTTCGTCCGACTTGTACCACTGTCTGATTTCCGTCGAGAATGTCGGCTGCGAAGGACTTCCGGGCCTTGACGGCATATATCCTAGTACAATGCGGTTAACCGCGCTCGGCAACTTACTACTGGAGCGTTTCGTCGGGTCTGTCCTTGCAGGTTGCCCTCCAACCGTCGATTCTGCCATTTCTCCGGAATCCGATCGTGGATATGGGATGTGGAGAATTTCGTAATGGGAGTGGATTGCGATCGTTTCAGCTGAAGTTGACGAATCTGGCGATGGAAGATGTAAGGCGTGTAAGGACTCGGTGTCTCGATGGTTGCGAAAGTTGGTCGAGGTGGTGATCTTCGAAGGGATAGCCGAACCAAGAAAACTGAGAGTGCTTGTAAGCGAGTCGGTAGGAGGAAGTAAGGTGTATCGAGCAAGAGTCGGAAGGTTGTAGATGAGAGTGTGAATGGAAGGGTGGGCGGAATACTTCAAGCTTCGGACGGGAATTTCGTTTACTGGGGGTGCAAACAAGAGCTGGTCAAGTTGACCAAAATCCATAAGAGCCCGAGCTCAAGGCTCACATGATCATCCTGTGACTTGCATGTTAGCAGTTATTTCAGTTGAGGGATTGCCACACACCAAGTTAAGTAGAGGTATGTTCTCAACAGCTCTAAAACCATGAACATTCCAGTGTAAGAACGGGCACCCAAAACCAATGAGCAAAGAAACCAGACATAGCAATGTTCACTTTGAAATAAAGACCAGGCCTCATGGATTCACACCAAAAGCAGACAGAAGGAAGATGAACAATCTCAAATGATATACCCAACCCAAACCAAGATATTCTACAAGAAAAAGACAAAAAAGAGCCGACCCAAAAACGCATACGAGTTCACCGACCCGTAACCCAACCCATTACCACTCCCCCCAAAACAACACCAATCTAAGTACGCTTACAACTTCATGCCCAAAGCCTTATGCACCTTATGAGCCTGTCTAATCGACAAATCGGCCATAATCTCCTCCGATCCACCTGGAATAGCGTATCCTCTAACCTCTCTGTACAACCTTTCGACCTTAGCACCCTGTCCACCTCTGGTGTATCCAAGACCACCAAAGATCTGGACAGCCTCTCTAGCGCAGAACTCGAAAGTCTGGGTAGCATCGAGCTTGAGAGCAGCAATGGCACCACCAAGTCTGAACATTGCCTCCTGCTCGGCCATGCCCTCGGCCTGGAAGGTGATGTTTTCGAGCCAGTTGTGGGTGCCCTCGATCTTGCGGGCCATGTTGGCGAGCTTGAGACGGATGACGGGGTGGGAGATGAGGGTCTTGCCGAAGGTCTTGCGCTTGTTGGCGTACTTGTAGGCCTCCTCGTAGCAGACACGGGCGAAGCGGTTGCACTGGATGACGATGCCGAGACGCTCGTGGTTGAAGTTGGTCATGATGACCTTGAAGCCCTGGTTCTCCTTGCCGATGAGGTTCTCGACTGGGACCTTGACGTCCTCGAAGGTGATGTAGGTGGTGCCGGAGGACCAGATACCGGAGCAGTCCATCTTGCGGGTGGTGACACCTGGCATGGTCTTCTCGATGAGGAGGACAGAAACACCGTTCATGCCGGATCCTTCTGGGCCGGTACGGACGGCAACGGTGAAGAAGTCGGCCCAGATACCGTTGGTGATCCACTTCTTCTCACCGTTGACGATGTAGTGCTTTCCGTCGGGGGTCTTGACGGCGGTAGTGGTGAGACCAGCAACATCGGAACCAGCATCTGGCTCAGTAATGGCGAGACAGATGCGCTTCTCACCGTTGATAACGGCTGGAATGACACGGTCCTTGACGGACTGAGTGGCGGCCTTGATGACTGGTGGGAGACCAATACCGAAACCACCAATGACGTTCCACACGAAACCTCCGGATCCAGTGCGGGAAATCTCGTCGGTCAAGACAAGCTCGTGGAAAGCATCCCACTGCTCTGGCTTGACGGAGGCACACTGGTACTTGGCGTACTTGGCCTGGTAGCCAGCACCGACAAGACCAGCCAACCATCCGCGCTTGCCCATATCCTGGTAGATCTCCTCTGGCACACGCTTGGCCTCATCCCACTCGGTAACGTATGGCTCGACCTTCTCCTCGATCCACTGGCGAACCTCGGCACGGAGAGCAGCGTGAGTCTCGTTGTAGTATGGCGAGTGGTACTGTTCACTGTTAGCTTCCATCCTCCAAATCCACTCGTCTCTGATCACTTACACCCTGGTACCAGGCTGGGTCTCCGTATGGCACCATTGAGCCAAACTGCTCAAGGGCCTCGCTCTTCTTCTTCTCTCCGGCTGGGGCAGCAGCGGCAGCTGGCTTTGGTGTTGGCTTTGGAAGGACTGGCTTTGGAGCGGCGGCGGCGGCTGGAGCTGGGGCTGCGGAGGCCTTTGCGGAACCCTCGATGGCGCCGAGGAGGAGCTTTGGCTTGTACTTCTTGAGGATGCCCTCGTTGTGGTATTTCCAGAACTGCTTGGAAGCGTCCTTGCCGCCTACACGCTGGAGGATCTTCTTTCCACCGGGATGCTCATCGGCGAATCTAGGAGCGATTGGTTAGCCGAGTTCTTCATTGCGAGAGTTGTTGAAGGCCGCCGCGATGTTGTGCTGGTGCATTGGTGACGGGAAGGAGCGGAGATGCGAGGAGGCTCGTGTTTCGGACAAACTCACTTTGTGACGTCGTAAACCTCATCATCGACAATGATCCAGAGCGAGTCGGCAGTCTTGTGCGAGGCAACCTCATCGGCCTTGAAAGTCTTCGACATCTTTACTGTTGCGTATGTGTTATGGTGGTGGTTGTGGAGGTGGTGATGATTCTCGGTCGTCGTTCTGTTTGTTGTTTTTGCAAAGACTCGGACGCGGGTAACGGCTCGTGTAAGTAGATGTGGTGACCTCGGTTTGTGTGTTGGAGAGGTGTTGAAGATACGAGAACAAAATCTGGGGAAGGCCTCGGTCTTATAACTGGGAGTTGAAACTTGAACCGAGATAAAACTGGTCACGATGAAGGTTGGAGGTGAGAGCGCCCGTAGCTGGGAGACATGTGAATCTTGACAAGTCGCATTCCGTCGGCAGGGAAGCCAGGGACGAGTGGTTCCACAACGTGAAGCGGCAACCATTTTTTTGCTGTGGCTGCACCAAACTCAGCCATGCCGCTTTGACAAATCACAAAACATGTGAAGCTCCTCCACACTTCCTTACATCAGCTCAATCCTTATTCGCCCTCGCTATTTGTGGGGACTTTTTGTGGAGAACATTGTGTTAGCGGCTTGAGTGGCTGTCACCGCAAGACGGAGGTGCCGGAGACAAGAGCCTTTTCCTCAACAAGCTCTTCGATCCCTTGTCGGATGTGGGCGAGAGCGTGAGCGACCATCTCGGTCCATTTTTGTTGTGGGGTGTCGCTGAGCCGAGGCATTCTGCTTGGGCCCAGATGCATGACGTCGTTGCCGAAGTTAGCCACAAGTCATGTGCACAACCTTGATTAGATGGTGATGAATCTGATAGGTGGGCGACGATAAGATTGAGAGATGATCTCGGCACATCCCGAATGGTGCCTGACTTCCACAAAGCTTGTTTGACTTAAAGCTCTTGCGGCTCTGCTCGGCCGTTCGGCATCGCTGGATCTCTGTGTCTTGTGGTTCACAGGTCCCTCTGGATTCGGAGCTGCTGGAGTCTCAGCGGTTCTCCGCAACCCGAGTTTACTTCTACCTCCATGATCCACCAACGAATTCGCGAACGATTTTGTGAGACAACGACTGAGGCTGAGAGCTAGAGTGAGAACCAGATAAACCGCGTTCATCACCGGCGAGATCGGAAGTCCAAAGGACAAAAAAACAGGGGAGTGGGTGCTGTGTAGGCGGAAGCACCCGATCGATCACCAGCGGAGTGTCGCTTGTGAGGATAAAAAGTCTGAGGCGTTCAGCGGGAGCCAAAAGGCTGTTATGTACGCATCGAAGACGCCCAATTGGTCACATTTTCATTAGAAGACTGCCCTTAGAAGACTGCCCCATTAGAAGACTGCCCCATCCAAAATGCGAGTTCTGATTCCAAAAGACATACAGCATCAAGGATTCCCGCGTGGTCACCCACCGCAGTACTAACTTGACGATTAGAAGCTTGACTATGGGAGAGCGGACGGGATCCCGTATTTTCTTCAATCTATGGCCGTATACGACAACACAAGCCTAATACAATATATTTTGTTAATGACCGGCCAGAACCATTCCTTAAATTGTAAACCTAACTATACTTAGTAAGTATCTACTTAAGTACTTACTTGCTTTGTACAACACAGCAAATCTACTTCTTAAAGTAAGTAGGTATCCTCACTCGATATATGAGCCACAGGTCAGTGACGGACCAACTAAGGATTAACAGGTGCTGAGTTAAGTAGTGGAGATCGAGATTGAAGCCAACTTTGCTACTACACAGAATCACGAGCTCACGCGCGCCTGTATGAACCATAGCATCTCCGGAGCATCGCGACTCAACACGAGAAATAGACGCACAACTGCAATTGCTACTTGGCAATAAGATCATATCAGTGCTATATGGCTGGCCCACATGTCCTCGGTTCGTTGAACCCTTTCATGACATGTACTTCTTACTACACCAGTACTTAGTAGCAGCCAGGCGCCTTTCAACACAAACAGCAAGTTAATCCCAGAATATAAGCTACAATGGGCTCAAATCTGTTTAATATCGGCCACGGTAAGTCAGATTAACATAGAGCGGTACTTGTTGCGTTGATAAAGATCGTGGTGTTGAGTCGGATCGGCTTCCCCCTCAAGCTTAGAAAGCCCAAGTTACCGGATCCCGGTAGCCGCTCCCCACAGCTTACTGCACCTCCCCCAAACCGGCAGCCACCCGCCGAACCCCACCTTCTCCTTTCCTTCCCTTTCCATGCCAGTCGGTCTCCTTCCTTATCCACCTCAACATCTCAATCTCAACGCACTCAAATCACGACATCAACGCATCATCACATCTCATCCAAGCTTCAAGACAAAAGGGGTCGGAACCACGAACCTTATCTCTCAAACATCTTTCTCATTTCCTGTGCCTACGGCAGGCCACTTTCCGAGACACATGACAAGTCATCGCTCCGCCCCCAGCAACTCGCTTCGAACGTTGACATCTCAAAGTTCATGAGATTCAGGTGTCGCTTGTCCGATCGAATCGATCAACACCTCGAGACCCTTCGATTGTCACCCTTGAACAAGAGGGATGTCCGAAGATCCCAACGTGCTGAGGCCTCAAGCAACACAGCACCTTCTCGCCGGGAATTGGGAATATGGCCGTCGTTATAACCAGGCTCCCGGTCGTCGCTAGAATCTCTAGATAAGTTTCCCTCCCCAAATTCTCGAAATGAATTGCACCTGTCAGTCCCATCACATCCCTAGCGCTCCCCGCCTGCAGCGAAACTTCTAGTGCAATCTCTAACCAAACCCCAGGGCACTTTCAGGCTCCACTTCCCCTATTCGCTGCACCAACCTGCACCTCCTCGCCGGCACTTTGGGCGGTTGCGATAACTGTTCCTCGTGTCAGCAGCATCAATCACATCCGTAATCTGTGATCAATCTCGACGCATGAACGAGGTCATCTCGAGGAACGTTGACGGCCATGCTTCAATGTCAATTTCAACCGCCATCAACGCAATATCCATCACCATGCTCATCATTCCCGATGGTTATTGCTGACTGCCAACTGCTATTCCGACCCTTTTGGGGCACAAAGGCACGAAGTGACCAGGTACGGACATTGAACTCTCAAAGAAATGCCTAATTGCGCATGTTTGAGATACACCCACCTCGTACCCACGTCGGTGTTACTAATGCGATGGTAAAGATTATGCCGCAATAACGACCCTGGCCGGACGTCTTTACGAGACGGGTTGGAGATGCCTTTGACAGACGGGAGTAGGCAGACGGTTACGAACATTCAGCTCGATTATCTCATCGCTCCAACATCTCCACAAACTTTATTTTGCGAACAAGCAAACGTCCGTCTCGCCTCGAACTGGCTGATGAGGCTCGCGATTCGCCAAACCTTTCCTTCCGCCAAGGTGCCTGCGTTGCACCCAGGCCAGAGTTTCAGGTTGAATGCAGCGTTGCACAAATGGCGCTTCGTGCCTTGCTTGACCCAATCTCGTTTCGACCAACGAATGGAGTCTTCAGGCACCGAATGCAAAGAAGGGAGATGGAAGGGTCGCAAAATTTCAATTTCCGTTGGATCTCATGCGACGACGTTGAGCGCTTCTCGTGGATGATGGAGCAATGATGTTTTGTGATGCAATCAGCCCTCTCCACCTTCGCCGCCTTCGCAGCTGTCGCTTGCTCGCTAAAGCAACCAGCCGACGTCTCTCTGGCTCTCCAGTCGGGAAGGTGCACTTGTGGCATGGAGTCGGCACCGTGCACGATGCTGAATCAGTCCAAGCCCAGGGGTCGAGGTCAAAGTCAAAGGTCAAGTCGACCCGGACGTGCTTCCTCCGCGCCAAATCCCCCCGGTTGGCACCGTTTCCAACGATCTGCGCAGGCTAAGATTGATTGCACGCCCTACTTTGATTGGTCCATCCGACCACACCTGTCTTTGAACCTGCCTGCTGTTTGGAGCTTAACCCACTGGGGCGTCCTCCAGGAGCCAGGGTCGGGCTTTAATTAAGGGATCACAACATTTTCTGTTGGAGGTTGCGATATTAGGCAAGAGGCCACTGGGAATATATGAAGCATCTCCTCCCCTCCTTGCACAGGTTTTCTTCCTTTCTTCTAACGAACGTTCGACCACGCTGAGTTATCCACAAAAGTGACATTTTTGTCCTTCCCTTCATTCATTCGTTCCGCTTCGGCACCTCACACTCCTTCAAACCAAAACTTCGAAAGCTAGACGCTTCAACGCCTCTTCAGGTCACCACCACCACCACTTTCACTACCAACAACAAAAACTAGATTCTTAGCAAATCTTCAAAATGGTCGCCTTCAAGTCCGTCCTTCTCGCTGCTCTCGCCGCTACCTCCGTCTCTGCCATTCCACGCTTCCACCGCCGCCAAGCCAACGATGGTGTCTTCCCTTCGATCCCAGTCGGCGGCTTCCGCAACACCACCATCCCAGCCGGTGGTGATGCCACTGTCACCACTCCAGTTGTGCCAATCGGAACTGGTGCTGTTGAGGCTCCAACTGTCACCGAGACTACCACCAAGGAGGTTTTCACTACCGTCTCTGTCACTTACACCCTCGGAAACGGAAAGGTCGTGACTACTTCTTTCACCAAGGTAATTTGCTTCCCCTCCGGATCCCGGTGCTGCTCCCGGTAGCACCTTCAATCAGGTGAACCGAACTAACCTTGAACCAGGTCCGCCAGCCAACTCCATCCACCACCTCCGCCGAGACCGTCCAGGTGACTCACACCGTCGTTCCTGTTGCCACACCCGAGGAAATCGAGGAGGCCGAAGGAAAGGCTGAGGAGACCCCAGTTCTAGTAGAGGAGGAGGAGCCAGTCCTCACCACCTCTACCTCTACAACGGTTGTCTACACCACCGTCACTGTTCCACCAGCCACCTCCACCGACTTTGCTGGCCTCGACAACGACTTCATTACCAAGACTCCTTCCGCCCCAGGAGCCGAGCAGACTGTCCCAGCCCATGATGGCGACTGCCTCAACGCCGTTACCGAGACCGTCACCGAGACTCTCCCAGCCGTCACTGTCACCGTCCCAGTCCAGGTCGTGACCGTCACCTCCGTCTCTGTCTCCATCTCCACCGTCTCCGCTGCGCCAACTGAGGTCCCAGCTGCCACCGAGCCAACTGCTGCCCCAGCCCCAGTTGAGACCGAGCCAGTCGAGTTCGAGGAGGTCCCATCCCCAACCGAGTCTGAGATCGACACCTCTGTCCCAGAGGCCACCCCTCTCCCAACTGTCACCGATGAGGTCCCAGTCCCAATCACCACCGGTACCGTCCCAATCATCAACGGCACCGCTCCTTTCTTCCCCAACGGAACTGCCCCAGGCAACGAGACTGTCGTCACCCGCACTGCCACTCTCATCCCAGTTGCCCCAACCCTCACCCCAATTGAGGAGTCTGACTACTAAACGGGTCGTTGTTGCCGTTGATTTGTTAAGGGGATGAGGAGATGAGGACGACTTGCTCCCGGGCATGCTGTCTTCTTGTGTAGATGTTGCTTTTTCCTTTTGTTTTACTTATGTAGAGCGGTGGAATACATTGTTTTTCTGCCATTGGTCTTTACGAGTTGTTCTATTCGTGTATATATTTATGATGTAGGGCGGTTTGAATGGATGATTTTGATACCATGATGTTTATGCTCGTGCAAATGTTCGATGTGTTTACGCTGTGATTACGTGTTGCGGAAGCTTCGGGATCGATCTCATCGTGATGGGGGATAATCGTGGCACGGCATTAATTGGGGGTACAAATAGTACGTGAATTCTTCGTCTTGCGCAATTGCAGAACGGTCACGTACACATTGAATTTGGTACTTTCTCTTGCTAGAGCGTGATTCCTCGCGCCGTGCATCGTACGAGTACGTCCTAAATCATCATCCCCATTAAGCTACTAGTGATCTTCGTAAACTTCTCAAATCTTTCTTACGTACCTTTCAGCAGCGTGTCGTGATAAGGCGTCGCTTATGATTCCTTAAGGACGTCGACTCGGATGCTCAGACTCGTAAGCTGATTCAAGTTTTTCTGAGCTGAGACGTGTCGTACTGGTCTCCTGCGTTGTCCTCTTGCTATGCTCGTATGAAGACAATTCTGCCGGTAGGTGTTACGTGCGAGTAGTGGGCAGTAGCCATTGCTTTTCTCGTAGCTCTTCAAGCATTTCGGCGTTTCTCGTCATTCTGATTTTTGGTAAATTTGTCACCTGTGTTGTCCTTTCGTGTTTGAATTCTGGGCTGCGTTCATCGAGGAGAGGGTGGCCAAGTATACCGTATTAAGCTCGTGGGACAATGGTGCTTCTACTCGTGGTTTGACACGATCAGATCTCCCTGTTGTACGATGTGTTGATGATTGCTGGTGCAACTTTTCTCGTGGTTTCTCGTTGATTCAATCTTGAAGATGCGTGCAAGCCTCAAGAAGTCCCTTTTTGTAGTTGATGTTGATGCTTTGCACCTAGTCGACTCGTGCGAAAGTATAGATTCCGTATGTCATTCGTAGCTCTGTCACTGTGATACGTACGTATATGTGCAGCGCCGTGATGCAACTGTCTTCCTCGTTTCTTCCTCAGGGTCTCATGATGCAGGAAGCCGTGCCGAGATCGATCGGAATTAATACGATATTTGCCTCGTGCTACGTTTCCTTTCTTTGGAGATGCTTCAAGTTTTGCTCGTAGTCGGGTTGGTGGCAACGTGTTGAGGACCTTGAGGTTAAGCTTTCTAGATGCGAAACTATGTCGTAAGTGATGCTGGGTGGGTTGGAGATTTGTGGTTAGGGTTAAGGTGCAGACTCGCATCACTAGCCACTACATCGTGATATAGTGCAACAAACTGCGCTCTTGCTTTGCAAGCTGTCATTAACTCGTATCCTGTTGCGCTTGAAGCCCTTATGTCTCTTGATACGTAAGATGCGTAGCAAAATTAGGAATTTGAGATAGCTTTCGTTGGTACATACATTCTCTCTGATGCTGCCAGTGTGTCTCTGCAGCTTTGAAGCTCGAAGGCTCATACTTACGTACTTCTTGTTGCGATAACCTTGTGCTGCTACCGTGACGTCCCTTATGCTACGTAGCTTAAGTAAGTACTTACTAAACCGTGCGATTGTATCGTCAAGTGTGATCTTGCATACTTTCCGTGAGAACTGTAGTAGGTATGATGTTCTTGGTCGTGCATGAATCTTTGCTACCCAGGAATTCATTGCTCGTTAGAAGACGTAACAATATCTGCCCTTTCTCTTGTTTGGGCGTGCATAATTAACCTTTCGGGTTCGTACTTCTTTTTCATAAGTTCGTGTTTGATTTCCAAGGGTAGAGTCTGGTAATATTATAATGCTTTAAGTAGGCTCTTTGACAGCCTAAGTGTGACTCGGTCTTCGTATTCTGCTTCTCGTGCATTACTTTGTTGAGTCGAAGTGTCAGTCCGTTGGCTCTTATAGGCCATAGGGTGGACGTGGTTTTGGCTTAGGGTTGTCGTGGTTTAAAATGGGGTTGGTGTTTGAGACTCGGAAGCGACTCAAGTTGAGTCTAGAAGCAATTATATTAGCTAGTCATGGCTGCCAGTGTGAAGTCGACTGAGTAGAACACGAGTTTACTATTCACAGTCACGGATTGGTCTTTTCCAAAATCCACGGCCGGACCGACCGGATCACGGCCACGGACATGGAACTTTCCGGATCTCAATGGATCTTTCAAAGCAGAAGCTTCGACGGTAGGGTATCAAGCATGATGTCATATGGCTGAGGTTCGGTAGAAAGAAAACGGGATTGCATGATCTAAGTAAGGCGCCTTCCGGTGTTCATTCCCCTCTTTGTTAACTTTCGCTTTACCTTCGACTAAACACGTCAACCACTCCACAATTGAGTTTGAAGAAGGAAGTACAAAGTATGAGCGGCTTCTGCATTTGCTTCCTCTCCAAATGATCATAAAGTCCTCAACAGCCATAGCTGGCTGATACTACAGCTTGATGAAACTTATCTGTATCCCTCTATCACCAGCACACGCTTGCTAACATTTTCCTCCAGTTTTCTAACTCCGAAACTCGCCGATGGTCATCGAGTTGCTCAGTCTGCCCAACTTCGGCCCGACATGCTTCATATCTCACCAAGGGAACTTCCTGTCCACAATCGGCCTGTCAAAAGCATTCTCTATCGGCCTCTTCATGCTTTACCCTTGGTATATCTTGAGATCGACCTCCGAGTCTGTGCTGGACCATGGACCTCACCCAAGCTTCGTGCTTTCACTTGTCACCTCTTTCGCCAATCGTCTTCAACCAAATCTCCATTCTATCTCCGAACCTGAATCTCTTCACCATCGGCACCCTACTAAAATCAAGAAAGCCATGCAGCAAACGGCCTATCCACCACCGAACACTGTGAGTAACGGCATATTCCGAATGCCATCATGTGAGGTTGATCTTTGAACTCGGTGGGTTGACCTGAGAAGCTTCACCGAAGTTAACGTCGTGCAGAATCTGTTTGTCCACACTCGAGAGAGTTCACCAGGCTTGCAAACAGATATGGTGCAGTATTTGGGGAAGAGGTTTCCCTGGATTCCTTTGATTCTCTTCTTTCCTTCTTCATCCTTCCTGATACCTCTTTTCCGGCTTTCACAGATCTCGATTCTCGACGACAACGCCTGTACCACCACGAACAGATTTTAGCCTTCAACAGACAACCTTCAAGTTGGATACTGGTATGTTGAAGTCTATTCTTTTCTGTGCAGGTGGCTAACAGACTAGAAGCATTTCTACAGTAGCAGATTAGTAGCTAGCACTTCACGCCTCGACAACCATTCCGTTTCCGGGCCCATCATCAGCACATACCTACAACTATGGCGGACCATACCAACACGAAGTCAGGAACTCAAGCCAAGGTTGGAACCCAGCTCGCAACCGGAACCCCATTGGAAAGGCACGTTGGGGTAAGGTTTGGGGTTGAGTTCGTGAACTGGTTCGAATCCGAAGACAGCTTGAGGAGTCGCCTGGGTCAAGCACTGGGAGTATTCAAGACAAAAAAGTCCCTCTCCTTCGGCTCAGACGACTCAGATCCATTGGCGCCCCACCACAACGTCATCACATTCCACATTGTTGCATTACTGGTCCAGGAGTACGACCTACTTGAGAAAGGCAAAGTGGACTACACGGGCTTGCAGGATTGGGCCAAGGCTTGCAAGGAGAGTATTGAGCTTCGAGCTGCCAGTGAGCCAGGGAAACTCGAGACCGCGACATTCAAACTCTCCCGCTATTGGCTGCTACCGGCATATATCTTTGGATTTGAGGACAAGTTCGCGGAGGTCTGTGGAAGTGTGGTCAAGGCCACGACAGCAAATGGAAACGATGTGGACTCGGAGTGGGAGAAGCACCCTGAGAAGCGCAGGAAGGCAGGTGGAAAAGTCAGGCTGTGCTATTTCTCCAGCCTTGATCCAAAGGAGAAACCGGTTCTGCTGAAGCCCAGGAACCTCGAGCTTCCTCAGTCTTTGATACGTAAGCTTATCCTATATCTTTCATTTCCCTATAAGATGTCTGTCTCTAATTCTGAATACTAGGAGAGCTTCGGAAAATCTGTATGGAGGTCTTGGACCGTGCTGCTGATACGGATGAGCTCTTAGCGAAATTGACCATTCAACAGGTGAGGAAGGAGAGTGTCGGTGTCAATAAGGGCATTCAGAGTGGGGACGATGAGGACCAATAGAGGCTGAGTTGGATAGGGCTGGGTATGTCTTTCTTTCACTTTCCAGAGTAGCCCTTGCTGTTTCCTTTGTGGATTTTTTTCCTTATCGTTTCTTTTACACTGGGGTAGCTATGATGCACGGAGTGCCAGATCGAATTGCTTCATATGCTTGTTCAACCGTTTGAGCTTTCCGTTTCTTTTCCAGTTCACTGTCTCTCTCATTGCTACCAATGTACAGTTTTAGATGCAGGGTTGTGACTTCTTGCAGGGCGGGTGCACGGGTGTCAATAGAGCACACTTCCGACCGGATAGGGCTGCATCATCCCTTCTTTCCTTCTTACTCATCTGCTTTTCTTATTCTTCAGTTGCCGCTGTAGCTTCAGGCCTTTTCTTTCCAACAGTAGTAGATTTCTTTATGTCTTAGTCAAGACACTGCGCATGAGCAGTACCATTTGGCGTAGGCGTCTGAAATCGTCGAGTCGTCTGTTCTGTCAGTTACTTGCTTAGTATTCCATAGATTGTATTGCTTTATCACTATTTAATAAGGCTCATGGTAGCGCTTACACTTGACAAATTCTTGCTGATATCATATGGGGTTCAATCGATACTTGTGAGGCCAGAAGCATGCATTGAAGTTCATGTGAAGTACCGCGCCAAGCCGTCCTTCCCGATCAAAAATTCGACTTTTGGTGTCAACACCACAGCCCAGTTTATGCTATAGTCAGTTACCCTTTTGCGAGGGCATAGAAGATACCATTACGCATCTTCAGTTAATTTTATAAAAGCCTCAGCTATGGTATCAGGTCGCTGAGGTCCGTTGAGATTGGTGATCCGCCAAGATTCGGTATTGGCGCTTTGTATTGTGGCGGATTTGACGATTCTCGGATTTGGGGTAACTGCAACTGAGCCCTTGTTGAGCAGCATCTGCCTCGTACCGGTCAGATTTAGTTTTCCTGTGTGAGTTGCTATGTACTTAGAGTAAAAGAAATCGAATTCAAATGTATATGCGCATATGATGTGGGATTCCAATGAAATCTGGATGTGTCAAAATCCGAGTGCATGATGATTGCTTTGAGGGGTGGGAATGTCAAATGTGAGGGTTACAAGGACAAGCTGTGAACTATTCAGCAACACAGCACGAGGTTACCTAGCTGGTATTGCTATGGAGGATTACGGTCTCTCCGGTTTCGCTCCTCCGGCCAAGTGTCACTAGAATCACGACCTGTGATATGTGACATGTGACTTAAGTGAGCCAGCTTGACAGATACTTCGTTTGACCGCGTCCTACCCCATTAGACCAGTACAAGTCACGACATAGCGCTTGTGGTGTATGCGGCTTCTGCTGCTACAAAGTACCTTCCATTGTCATACTGTATAGCATGGCGATAGAAACCAAGTTGCTTCAACAAAGAAGAAGCTCGAGCGCAGTCAACTTGATTTCAAGAGGAGTCGCCCAGACAAGTTGCAAACCCTTTGTCATCTTGACCAGCACTTTCTCCGCGCTCCAGGACTATTTCTTTTCTACTTACCGGATGCATAGTACGGTTCTCGACACAACAAAACTACGCAGCAATTTTCACGACTCCCTCTGCAATATCGCTCGGAATACACTTTGCGCTTTGGACTTGGAACGAAGCTACAACGAAACCATGGTTCATGCTACAAGTCGGACGATAACTGGAGAAGCTGAACTGGCCATCTTGAACTCAAAATGAGGTAAGGAAACAGCAGGCGAGGGATGCTCCATCTTGAACAGGAGTCAGCTCAACATCCTTCAAAAGGTGGTCTTTCCAGTGTACTCCACTTCTTCTCAACCACACCACACCACACTTGCAGGTCCGACAGTGTCCCTTACGATTTTCCGACCCTTTTACGTTCACTTACAGTAACGCCTTTCAGCCGCTAGCATCCTTCACGGTAAGAATCTCTTTCCTGCTCCGAGTCGGTATTGGTAGGCGGTGGAGCGGTGCCCTGATGTTTATTCGTGAACTCGGAAGCCACATCCCAATTGTCCCACTGGTCCGTTAGCCTCTCGGGAGATCTATTCACTGACGTGCGGTCATTAGGTTCCTTCTGCGCCTAGATTCAGGACGTTCAAGGTACTTTTCGCACCGGAATCGATATATATCGCTTCAGCAGCATCATCTCGATCGCTCGATTTTCGATACAAGCTAGCTCTCCGCACTGGGACTACTTCTCCAACGACTGCATCCTCGAAAGCGCTCGCAAGAGTGGTCCAACCTCCGTCTCTCGAGCTCTCATACTCCCTACTTTCGATCCCTTTACGCTATCCCCTTTGCGTTGGAGATGTCGGCTCAGGACGTTAACGTCAACCCTCAGGCTCCGGTTTCGGAAGCCACCCCCTTCGAATCTACTACACCAATATCCACCGTGGATCGACTTCTTAAGGAGGATTTCCTTATGCCTAAGAGATTGTTTACGCTTGCCGGCCCCAGAGAGGCAGATTGGTTGGCGGTCATCGAGATGCACGCAGCCCAATTTCGTTCTCAGGAATACCGTGTTTCGAAGACCTCGTTCGTGCACCAAATCAAGGAACATACAATAGCAGATCTGTACATAATCTGTCTATTGATCTGGAAGAAGGAGCTTTATAACACTGAGCCTCATATTTTCAATTTGACCAGCGAGTGGATCAAGGGGCTGAAGGAGAAAACGAAGAAAGCACACCCAAACAAAGTGGAACGAGACGGTTATTGTATCGACAAGTATTTATCTCCTCTGTGGGTTGTCATAGGCTGGGTATGTGGCTTGGGGAAGCAGTTTGAGGCAAGTTCACTCGCTTTCTTTGGCCACAACAAGTTTACATTCAACGAAGAACCGCATCTTCCCTTTCCACTAGTTACGTACGAACCAGTTTACAAGTCTGAGGCGTATTACCGATACTTGGGCGAGCCGCATCCGATTGATTCCAGATTTTTTGTTTTTCCTGGACATTTATGGAGTAAGTGAAAGCTCAGTTTATAAAATCAGGATGGGCCCTTAAGATCCCCTTGAGGCATGAGAGTTGCATGGACTAATATATGTGCTAACCGTCATACTTTGTGTATAGACTTTTTAGTTCGCCGTGGAAGAGACAGCGAGAAAGAAAGAGCGGAGAGAATTGCGAGGATACTTCCAGGGGACCCGGCAGCTCAGCTCCGCTCACCTGTCGAGAAACCGCCCACTCTTTCCCAGTTCACGGCAATGGTAGACTACCCGTACGACCTGGATGAAAGTGAATCGAAGAAATTGCCTGAAGTATCGACTGATGCTATTACTAAAGAGTGGCTGGCATCCATCTGCGACAGGTAGAAAGTCCCTCTCCATTGTCATTTCGATACCATATTACAGCATGAAGCACTTGCTAACAAAACTACTCGACAGAGCTTCACCTGAGGCACCATCCTCCCTACCAAGCTCTTATGGCGCAGCTGGGGCACCGGACGATGATCTCGAAGACGGCATATTTCCTTTCGATGCCGGATATTGAGTTCTCATTTCAGGAACCTGAAAGCAGAATTAAGAATGTTATAGGCTATACCTGAAGGACAGGGGAGTTGAAATGAGTTGAATACGACATGTAAATACACCAAGGTAGTCGTATCTGTCTGCCAGTGTGATTGGGGGATGTGGGATTGTGCTGTTCTGTTTCCGCTTTTCTTACTCTAGCATCACTGCCGCGCTTTGATTACTTTCCTAAGATAAGTAGCTATGCTGTGCCCTGCGCTGGCTTTCTGTTTTGTACAGAATTATGTAGTTTTTCTTCCAACCAATAAAGATTTGGTTGGTACTTTAAGTAGCACTTCATTGAGACAACATGTTAACAGTCTGCTAACTTTTGATGGGGGAAAGCCAAGTGATATCACTAGAGCAGCGACTGTCACTGTTTCTGAGCAGCGCGTGGTTACAGCAAACATCGTGAGAATGTTCGCCGCTTGCCCTGATCTTGACAATATTGTCTGTTTTTCTTGCTCGGAGGATGAAAACAGCAGGCTGCGCAGGAGCTGATAGCTGGCACGAGCGCAGTTTACTCACAGTTGACCTTAACTATGTCCAGAAGCCTGAGCAACTGTGAACTCTCTCAGAACAGTGCACTAACCACCGACGCTAAATTGTTGACACAAGAACAGGCCAAGTTTCGTTATGAACTTCGAATTCGAACGGTGGCTGAGCCTCAATAGATAATGTGAGCAACACTGCTAATAACGACAGATAGAGCGCAAAAACACTAGTAATAAGCCTTCAGTGCCCTTCACACGTTCAAGCGTATAGCTTAAGTAGAGTTCGGTCAACTCCGAATTGTTATCTAATCACAACCGATGCCTAGCCGAATTCGCCTGTCTTCCAATGGCGTCATGACCTGTAACGTTTTCCGAGTCATCCTTCTTTATCAACACCAGGAATCCATCCTCACCACCAAACCAAAACATCACCACCATACCAAACCTCGACTCGAATACTACCACAATGGCGACCCTCTCCACAACGATCACCAACAAGCCATCCAATGCCTCCGAGGCTGTCATCATCCCCCAACTAAACCTCACCCTCTCCTACCCTCAACTCATCAACCAGATCACCTCCTTCCAAACGCAGTTGGCGGAACTCGGGATCCAACACGGCGATGCCGTTGCTATTTCGCTACCAAACTCTCTCGAATTCATCGTCTCCTTCCTCGGTGCCGCATTTCAACGCGCAATCGCTGCCCCGCTAAACCCAGCCTACAAGCAATCCGAATGCGAGTTCTACATCAGCGACCTGGTGTCGCGCCTCGTTCTCGTCCCCTGGGGAGCTTACGATGCCTCAGCACCTGTGGTACTGGCCGCAAAGAAGTTCAAAGCCGGTATCGCCGAAGTGCGAACCCACAATGGCAAGGTTGAGTTGGTCGTGAAGGACCGAGGCTCGCTCCGTCCAGCTACCCAAGTTGCCCAAGCCCAACCCACCGACATTGCTCTCGTCCTCCACACCTCTGGCACAACCGGCCGACCGAAGGCCGTCCCTCTCACCCACGCCAACCTCACCCGCACAATGACCAACATCGTCAACACCTACAAGCTCTCGCCCCAGGATCGAACCTACCTCGTCATGCCGCTCTTCCACGTCCACGGTCTCCTGGCCGCCTTCCTCGCACCCCTCTACTCAGGTGGAACAGTTATCATTCCAGCCCGATTCTCCGCCTCCCATTTCTGGAACGACTTCATCAAGCACAAGGCCAACTGGTACACTGCCGTCCCCTCGATGCACCAAATCCTTCTCCGGTCGCCTCTCCCACCCCAAATCCCACCAATCCGCTTCATCCGTTCCTGTTCATCTCCCCTGGCACCAGCAGTTTTTGAGCAGATCGAGAAGACCTTCAAGGCACCAGTTCTCGAAGCCTACGCAATGACAGAAGCAGCCCACCAAATGACCTCAAACCCACTCCCACCCGCCGCCCGAAAGCCTGGTTCCGTCGGTCTCCCACAAGGCATCGAACTCAAGATCCTCAACACCGATGGCAAGGAGATGGAGCAAGGAAAGGAAGGCGAAATCTGCATCCGCGGCCCCAACGTCACCGACGGCTACCTCAACAACCCCACCGCCAACTCCACCTCCTTCCACGAAGGCCGATTCTTCCGGACCGGTGACCAAGGCAAGCTGGACGCCGACGGTTACGTAATTATCACTGGCCGAATCAAGGAACTCATCAACCGAGGAGGCGAAAAGATCTCACCCGTCGAGATTGACAACGTGTTGGCCAAGCACCCGAATGTTGCTGAGGCTGTCACGTTTGCTTTGGAGGATGAGGTCTTGGGACAGGATGTTGGTGCTGCTGTGGTGGTCAAGGAGGAGGGAAAGACAAAGGAGCGGGAGTTGAAGGATTGGGTTGCAAAGGAGTTGGCCAAGTTCAAGGTGCCGAAGAAGATTTGGTTCACGAAGGTTATGCCCAAGACTGCGACAGGGAAGATCCAGAGGAGGTTGGTGGCTGAGGCTATGGTCAAGAGTGATGCGCCGGCGAAGGCGAAGTTGTAGAGTAGGAGTACTTTTGGAGGCATGATCTTCACGAGGCTGGAAAGGTGGTTCCTAGATCGGTTGACTCTGATGGATATGGGGTTATTGTATCAGTAGAGGAATGTAACCATCGGTTGTCACCGATATTTTGAGCATACAAGTCTGCATACATGACAAAATTTGTAGCAAGTCATTGAGAACATACAGACCTCGCAAGCTGAATAAAACCCTTCCAGGACTAACTCTCGCCCATCATCGAAGCTACTACGTATCCCCAGTAATATGATCACGGATGTAATAAACTATAGCCTTGTAGTCCAACCCCTTCTTATCATTGTGTCGTGTCGCCTCGTCCCACTCACGAGAATATGAGCACTGCGATATGACTGCATCCATCCAACGCTGAACCTCCCCAATATCCGAGCGCACCTTCTTGTGAGCCATGAATTCCCTGAGTTCCAACCTCGCCTGCCATATGTTCAAAACATCAAAGTAGAATCTCTGAAATGCAGTAGACTCGGCGGAGTAAACTTCGGGATCATAGGGCTTATTTGTTTGCTGGGCCGACCGCGCCTTTTGAAGCTCTTCGTGGACCCTTTTGAGGGATTCGTTAACATCACCGGAATCTGAAGGGATGCCGTTTTGGGGACATGCGTAGAATCCCCGCAAGCCATCGATGTACACTTGAGTGTCATTTGGGCTAAGGAGGAACTCGCAAGGGTTTGTCTCGGTCTGTCGGTTTGCTATGAACTTGTCGTGCCACTCGAGAATTTCTGTCAGGTTCGATGGCATAGTGGTTTCAGTGCTTGGTGAAGTTGTCTGGGTGCCGCGAATGATAGTGCGAAGATACTGATTGAAGCAAGTCGTAGTGTGTGGAGTGTGCTGGTACCTTTAATCATATCAGTTCAACCATACATCTCCAGGATGAAACCACATCTCCAGCTTCTCCATGCGCAAAGCACAAGACTGGGAAAGATGATATCGAGAGCTTTGCTTTGACGTACCGGAATGCGAAACTTTCTTCACTCTTCTGCGTTGATGCAACCGTCCGGAATGCTGTGTTGTGCCGATACTGCGAAAAAATGTTGATTTGAAAATGAAACCTGCCTGCAATGGTTGCAACGTTGGATCATATTGTACTATCATGTCTGCAAAAGCTCACTTCGGCTTTGCTGGCAGTGTCGTTGTTCAAAGGCAAAGTTCTTTG
Source organism: Ascobolus immersus RN42 (assembly GCA_003788565.2). Classification (NCBI taxonomy): domain Eukaryota; kingdom Fungi; phylum Ascomycota; class Pezizomycetes; order Pezizales; family Ascobolaceae; genus Ascobolus; species Ascobolus immersus. The sequence goes on from ML119767.1 coordinate 39,553, forward strand.
AGTCGAGATGGGAGTAGCCACGGACGTGCCGATGGACCGGCCATCTTGAACCTTTCATCAATACGTGTGCAGAGCTTGGGCAAGATGGATTTCGTGAGCATGAGCTTAGAACGCTGGAAAAATACGACGGGATCGCCCAGATCATAGATGCGATCTAAAGTTGTGTTAGTCGAGCCTTATCGTATGTTATTAAAGGTTCCTTTACCAACTGATCAGGAAGTGGTGTCACTGGATGCACAGCAGGCGTGAACCAAAGGAGTTGGAAAGGTGTTGGAACGCGCGTTGGCGAGGAGCGCTATTTCCAGTGAGGCCACAGTGACAAAGGTCCCTATTTATTTCAGTGGGATTGCAACTTGAACCGCCACCACGCTCGCTGTCACTGCCCTGATCACTGACTTACGGCGCAACCCCACTAAAAGACTGTCACGAAGCTCAGAACTTCAGCACAGAACAGACCAGTACTTGATTGTGATAATTACAATGGTCTATTATTCAGATGCCCAACAAAAACGATAGAAGCAGAGCAGACAAAAGTATTGGCGCAATCCAGGGTTTGAACCTGGGACCTCCCGCAGGTTCCCTTCTGTCTACTGCTTGGTAAGTAGGCATGCTGAGCCCTAAGCGGGAATCGTACCACTAGACCAATTGCGCCTCGTTTAGCTAAAGCAAGTAAATGATTGAATTAGAGATTACACACAAACAAAGCAACCTACTCGTTCCGGCGGCTGTTTAACCAATACTCTGACTGATTTGCTCATTCAAAGCTCGTACTGCTGCGTTGGCTACCACTTGGGCATGAAGAATGTCCCACGCTTCTTTAATGACATTAAAGAACATCACGTAGTCCGGAGCTGGGTCATCGCCAACCAAGCCATCCCCGTGATTCTTATGCACCTTCAGTAAGACGTCTTTGCGCACTGTACCATAATAGACGAGCTCGGACAGGAACACTGCTTTTCCCTCCGATCCTCTCCTGATTTCCTCCGAGTCGTTTATCCTCGCCAGGACCTCTTCTGTTCTGTGGACGCAGACGATGCTGTAAAGGTAAAACATGTCTTTGTCCGGTGCAGTGTAAGCCTTCATATCTATATCATTCCTTCTCCTTTGTTTTTCGTTTCGGTAGCGCAGAAAGTCGCAGACAATACGCTGCATGCACGAATCGATGGTTTCGAATCTGCCCACAACCAGCAAGCGGTACTTAATCTTGTCTTCTAACTGCCTTGCATCGAGCAAGAAATCCGTACCAGGGCGTCTGGTACGGGTCACCGAAAACACCGACCTCTCTGCGCTTGCCATGATCAGTGTACTTTGATATCGCGATATCTAGACTGCAGTGATTCTTCAGTAAAGTACCGACTATCGAGTGCTGGTGTAAGCGGGTATTCTCTAGTAATGACCGAGGTGCGCATGGACTTACATGACTTGCCAATCCGTTTCTGTGATGATTTCTCTGCAAGAATGTGATGGGTGAATAGGAAGCTTCTCTTCAAAGTTGGGGCGAGTCGAAAGGAAAGAAAGTTATACTCCGGAAGAACGGTGCCTAGGTAAGTAGGTAGGTACTAAGTAGTTCACAGAGTTTCTTTTTAAGATGTACAGTTTTGTTCAAGATGAATCATAGATACGATCGTGGCATCAAGGCACATTGTTGACACGAGATGGCCAGATAAACATACGTGGCAACTAAGAGTTAGAGGGCAAGGAGTTCGGACGAACAGGGCCCCCCATGACTGTTTTCCAGCATAATCTATCAGTGCGCCGCCTGCTCAGCCTTTGCGTCAATGTTATAAGTCTCAGAGTCGAAGAAGGCAGACCAAGTTTGGGTTAATAATATAGATAATATTGCTAATATACAAAAGAAAAGAAAGAAAAGCAACGCAAGAAAGCAAAAACAAACAGAAAGCAGAGACAAAAACACACGCCCACCCCCTAACGTCCCCCTATATAAACGCCTCCAAATCCACCCCCTATTCCTCCTCCGCCCACTCTCCATCCTCCTCCTCAATCTCCTCCTCCCTCTCCTCCACCATCCTCAAAATCTCCTCCCCTTCCCAATCCACCTCCTCATCTTCCTCAACTTCCTCCTCCTCCTCATCATCCTTTTCCTCCTCTTCCTCCTCATTCTCCACCGTCACACAGCCATTCCCGCCCTTGCTCCTCCCCTCGTTCCGACTACAACCCCTCCTCTTCCAAACACACCCAGCGCAACTCCACCCAACAAGACCCCACACCCTCTCCCTGCTCCTCTCCTCCACCCCACTCTCGCCTTGGACCCGCACCGTCTCGGTAAATACTCCGTTCCCACGAGGGAGAACGTAGCACTTACGGAAGACAGCGGTAGGGTCTTCAGCGCAGCGCGTGCAAGGCGAGGCAGCCTCTACACCGTGGCGAGCGATGTAGAAGGCATGCCAGGCAACGCTGGAGCAGTAGGTGGTGGTCGTGGCAGGGAGGTTATGGGAGACGCCGGCAGCGGTGAGGGTGAGGGCTGTGAAGCCGGAGAGGCGGAGTTGCTCGGTGGGTGGGAGGTAGTAGGGTCTGCCAGCCCCTGGGGTGTTGGTGTTGGTGGTGGTTGTGGTGGTGAGGGCGGTGATGGTGGTGGACGTGGAGATGGTAGGTTTGTTGAGGGTGGCCAGTCCTCGTGGGGCCTCATCGATGGGCTGGCCGGAGGAGTTGAGATGCGGAGCGGCGGGGACAAGGGTTCGGCTGAGGAGCGTGGGGCGCTTCCCCTTGTTTGTGGGCCGGCTGGGCGCTGGCCGGGCAGCATTGGAGGGAGCCGCGTCCTCGATCTTGTCCTCGTCGACAGACGAGAGGTCCTCTCCTGAGGAACCTACTCGCTGCCGTGGTGCCGGTGTTGGCGAGGAAGAGAGGCGTCTGGCGTGACGCTTTGCACGATGTCGTCTCGACGGCGTAACGCCGGGAGAGACATCGTGTCTCTTCCTTGGAGGAGGAGGGGGGGTGAGAAGCCGTGTGGCGCGAGGAGAATCGTCATCGTTATCTTCGTCCACATTGTCGTTATCGTGAGGGGAGAGGAGGGGGTCATTAGGGTCGTGAGAGTCGTTAGGAGGGGAGGTTTCGTGAAGAGGGGCGTTAAACGAGACGTTACGAAGGTCATGGACAGAGTCCGATCTCCTCATAACGTCCTGCCCACTCTGGCCTTGCTCGTGCTGGCTCGGCCGTTGCCTCTTGTCTTGATGGCCACCTTGACCGCCCGACGTCCCATGACCTTGGCTCGGCTCCTGTTGCCTCGCCGCCCTCTTGACCCCGCCCCTCGCCCCGCCCACAGCACCAGCACCCCCAACATCCCCTTCATCGTCCTCCTCGTCCTTCCTCCCATCCCTGGAGCCCTTCTCCACATACTCCTCCTCGTCCTCCTCTTCACCCTCTTCCTCCTCCTTCTCCTCGACACCCTCTCTGATGTCGTCACACAAGCCCCCGACGTGCTCCTCAATTGAGCGCCGCGCCTCCTAGGACACGGCTCGGAGCAGTCGGTTTATCCTCACCTCAGCTGTGTTGACAGCATTGACCCGTTCGTGTACTGGCATTATGGGGATGATAACCAGCACAAGGTCAAGCTGCTCTTCGAACTCGGTGAGAACGGCAGGAGGGAGGTTGAGGCTGTTGATCAGAGCCAAAACCTCATCAGAGGAGGTGGGAGGTTTGATGTGGTTGCGAGGCGGAGGAGAGGATGGAAGAGAGGGAGAATTAGGGGCAGGAGTCATCTCGGTGTCCTCGTCATCTTGGGACGGGCCTTGACCGGTGCTGGCTTGACGAGATGGACGAGGCGTGACTGTGCCTTGACGATCTGGACGAGGTGTTGAAGAGCCATCATCTTCACTACTCTCATCCTTCTCATCCTTGTCCTTGTTGGCTGCAGCGAGGGCAGACGGATGCTGGTCGGGCAAACTCGGTGCCTCATCTCTCCTCCCTGTGTTCCACCAGCCTAGAGGAACACCTGGCAGCGCGATTGGATTATATTTGGCCAGCCACGCCAGCCTCTCTTCCTCGATCCTCGCAGCTTGCTCCTCAGCAGTCTCGACAACTGCTTCTGCAACTGGAGTCTCTTCTCGGTCGCCTTCGGAAGTAGGAGGTGGAGAAGATAGCTCAGATGAGGAAGAGGCCGGCACCGGAGATGATGGAATGGGAGTTGTGTCCATAGTCCTGATTCTTGCTGGCCTAAGCTGTGCTCTTGATGGTCGACGTGGAGGAGAAGACGGATCCTCGGGAATGATTTCCTCAGACGAATTGATTGTAGTATCCGACATCTCAACATCATTGTCAGTCTCTTGGGGCGGTAGAGCAGCAGTATCAGTCTGAGGAGCGGCATCCGAAATGACCGACTCTTGATCTCCTTGAGCTAATGCAGGAAGAATCTCAGCTTGGTCGTGAATCTCGAGCGGATTAACAGGAGCCTGGGCTTCAACTGAAATATCCTGTTGGTGTGAAGGGCCTACAACGGATGTTAGTTAGTTGACGAGGAATAGTTACGAAGAGCTTACCATTATTAGGAACCTCAACGACAGGTTCAGCATCTGTCGACCCTCCTTGGGCATCTGGCTGAAGTTCTGAAGTGCCAAGAACAGCGGCCTCTTGAACCTCACGAGAACCTTGATGACAGTTAGATAAGTTGACTTGCACAGGAAATATGAAGGCTTACCATGATCCATAACACCGTCAACAGTCGTCTCTGGCTCACCGACCATCGACTCTTCCTTCTCTTTCTCATCACGTGAAGCTGCCTCTCCAACAACACCAATCTTCTCTGCCTCTTCCTCGGTCGACTTGCTCTTCTGCTCGATAGCACCAAGACCCTCGTAGAACTCGGCCATCTGCTGGTCCAAATCCAAATCACGAGACTGATCCTCTGGAAACTCAACAGAGGCCTGCGGGAAAGTGGTATCTGATTGTGGTGAATGTTGGAGCGAAAGAGAGGTCGGTCCATCCCGATGATCAATTAAGCGTGGCAAGACGTCAGCAATAGCGAGTTGACCGTGACCTTGATCGACACTACCGTTGTGAGTAGCGTCGTGGTTCTCAACGGCTTGAACAACTGGCGCTTCACTCGGAGCATCCTTGAGCTCGAGATCTTCGGAAGCAGGCTCTTCCTTGATGATGATGGTAGAGTCATTGATGGAAGTGTCATTAGTCGTAGAGTCATTAGAAGAGAGAGATGATTGAAGAACTTCACCATCTTGAAAACCTCGACCCTCAGTACAGCCAACAGAGGAAGCTTCTTCATAACCCGACAAGCTCTGCTCGGTTGCACAACGACTCGACTCAATGAAACCACCATCAGCCTCAGGCACAACCTTTATCTCAGCACCCAGAGCTCTAGACTCAGCATCATCCTGCACCATTCGCTCAGAAACCGCTGACTTTTCAGTCGGTGGCTCTGACACATCGGCAGCAGGCAGCGCCTCGTCGTCCTTAGGCTCAATCTTGATCTTTGGCTCAGGAGTAACACTGGCAGCACGAAGATGAGGAACTGGAGGAGGCGGCATCAACAAGGCATCTTGTTCGTGCTGAACTCGAGCACGAGCCTGAGACTCGAGCTCTTCTCGGCGAGCTTGCTCTTGCTGGGCCTTCTGCTGTTGTTGAATCTCTGTGAAATGAAGTCAGTGTTTGCTCTCAAATAGAATATCGGGAAGGAGGTGAGGCTTACCAGACAAAGCATTCGAAATTTCCTGCTGCGCAGCGGGCGAGAGCGGGCCAGAGGCTTCTACATCGTGTTAGTATTGTTGGGGTAACAAAGGGACAAAGAAGTCCTTACCGGTACTTGAGCGAGGACGGGCCATGCCGATACCCGATGGGATGATAAAAGACAGCTCGCCGGTAGAGTCAGCAGCGGAGGCCTCTGAGTTGACATCATCTTGAAGGACGTCATTTCCAAGGGCTCGAGCTTCCTCAATGGGCACTTGGACCTGTGCATGCAGCTGGCGGAAGAGGTCACCTGCGAGGAGTCGTGCAGCTGGGGCATGTACTTGTGTAGCATTACCAGCTATTGGAGAACTACCGAAAGCAGGGGTAGCGACGGACGGCTCAAGAGAAGAAGCAGCGGCAGGCCTGAAAGCAGTAGCCTGGGGTCTTAAAGACGACAATGCACTTCGAGGTCTTGAGTATGGTCTAGCCGGTACATCCAAAGGCCCAAATCGTTCTTGACGAGCCTGGAGAACCTCAGGAGGAATTTGATCCCGAGTGATGGTTCTTTGAAGGCCGTGATGGCGTCGAGCAGCAGCACCACCACGTCGTGCACCAAATGCATTGGCAGCAGCACGACGGGCAGCGGGTGGAAGAAACCCTTGTGGACGACCGAAGCGCTCAGCGGAAGAGGTCTGGGCATTGAGGTTCAGTCTTGGGCGTGACGAATCGGCAGCGGTGGAGGAGCGTGAGACGGCGGCAGATGGTACTCGCTCTGGAAAGAGTTCAAGACCAGAATTGTGGCTTCCTGCGGCACGACCTTGACCTTGCTGATGGCCACCTCTTCCGGCAGCACTGGCTCCTCGAGCAAATGCAGAAGCGTCATTCTCGCCTCTGTTGCTCGGATGAGCAGGATTCAACCGACTAGGGCCATGTGGAGAAGCAACGGCCACATTGTTCGACAGCTTCGCTTCTGCTGCTAAACGGAGACGCTCAGATTCTTCAAACTGCAGTCTCATAGCCGCAAGGGCCGCCTTAGCTTCAGCGGCCTCGCGTACGGCTGCCTCAGCGGCCAGCAGAGGATCGACGTGGTTCTCGTCATAGTCAGGGTACTGGAATCTCTGAGGCAAGGTGTATACAGTGGGCTCGCCGCCAGGAGCACGAGGCGGGGTCCCTTCACGGTAGGCACGGAGATCTTCATCATCGGCGCTACGTGGCGACATCGGAGTAGGAGAATCGCGCAATGCGAGGAGACGAGAACGAGTGGAAGAATTCGAGACAACTGACTCCGCACGAAGATGATCCGGGACTTCCTTTGCCTGGCACTGGGAAAGAGTGGGATTGCCGGGGACAAAGGTACCAGAGGTGGAGGTGAGACCACTTGGTAGAGCTCGATTGCTTTGAGCTTGACTGTGATTCTGTCCTTCTTCTGGACGGTAGACCGGAGTTTGGGCTCTTCCTTGACCTTGAGTGCCGTTGTTCGAGAGAATGGATGGTGGTGGCATCGCAGTTGAGTCAAAGTTGAATCCGCCAATAGAATTTATCGGACGAGCAGAATGACCAAGGTCAGCATTTTCTGGTAGGAATGTTAGCATCAAGTCAAGCTGGTGTAGAGAGAGGCACTGATCAAAGATCAATAGAAGACGATAAAGAGAACATACCATAGTGAAGGTTTGCACCGGCCACATGGGCTCTGTCGTGCTGGTTGTTGATACTCTGACGGGTATTAGATGCACCGACTTTACACTACGTTAGTTTGATTCACAACTTGAAGACTATCGGCCTTCGGAGGAAGTCTTACCATTTTGAAGATTCGCGCCGGCCATGTTGGCTCTGTCGCGCTCAGAGACATTCTCATTTGACGTCAGCGGATTCAAAGCGCCACCAACTGTCAAAAAAGTCAGTACTCGCATCAAAGGATGAGAAGTTCAGGAGGGAAGACATACCAGGTCTGTTCTGCTGCTCATTGCTAACCGCCGGACCGGAAGCTCTCACATTCTGAGCCATGCCGCTGGAGAAGCGTCCGCCACGAGGGCGATTGTGGTTGTATCTGTGACCACTGTACCCTCCGGCACGATGGCCGCCACGGTAGTTGTTGCTCCTGCCCATGGTGTAGTTGCGGCTTTCTTGATGGTAGCTGTTGTGGTGGTTGTATTGGTAGTGGTGGTGAGGCCCGCGAGGTTGAGAGTAAGAGGGAGTATAGCGATCTATTCCTGGTGGGGTAGATCGTGAGATTGGAAAACCAAGGTAATTCGTCCTGTGCAAGTCTGCTCGTTGGGAAGAACTTTGGTGGTTGGTTTGACCAGGATCATAGGGTTGTGGTGTGTGTGAGTATTCGCGTCTAATGGTTCTCACAGAGCTTCTTGTGGCCAAAGGGGAGACGTGACTGCTTTCGGACCTGCGGCTCTGAGCGGAATAGGGTCGTTTGTTCTCTGCGGTTCTATGAGAGACGTGGCTTTGGGTAGAAGCGGTAGATGCTTCTCTTGCACTCCTCGAGCAGTTTGAGCTGATGGCCCTTCTAGCGCGATCGTGGTTTACCTGTCCTTGGCAGGGACGAGGATGCTCTTCCGCTTGAGCTTGATAGTCGTGGATCACTGGAGTAAGACGGCCAGACTCACGCGGCGAAATATCTTGACGATGGTGAGGTTCAGCTTGTGGTGGTGCCTGCCTACACAAACTGCCTGCAAGCCCACGACGTTCCTCACGACGATCGTACAAGCTGGTATTTGAGGCTGAAGCAGCCAGAATTGCTCGACGCGCTTCCAGAGACAGTGGATTTATCTTTGGATGTGCGTGAGGAGCCTGTGGATCGCGTTGTGGATCTTCTTGACGGCTCGAGCCTTCCTGATTGGTTCTATCGCCCAAAGCTTGACGCGTTTGGCCTCTCTCGACAACCTCGCGATCGTGTGCCGACCGGGGATTACGTTTGGAGCCATGGCCTTTGTCTTCTCGGCCTGTTGAGGCATCTGATGGATGTGGTTAGCAAACTCTGGAAGAATAGTAGGACGGAGTCACAAAGTCTACCTTGGTTGAGTGGGTTCATAGCGACCTCCTGCTCGGCCTTTTGAAGTAGCAAACAATGTAGGACGGACTCTCGGCAACGTTCCAAAGAAGGTAAGGTCTTTAGCTAAATCAAAAAGGTCGATAACGGCGATGAAGGTTGGTTAGAGGAGCGTTTGTGAAGTCTACGAGAGATGTTGCAGAGGGGGATGAAAAGTCTGGTGGAAATTTTCTTATACGCAAAAGAGAGAGAAAAACGTCAGCCAGTAAAATGCGTTGGAATCTCAGTGGGGGGTGTGGGGAAGGACCATTGCTGGAAGAAGAAGGTGGAATCTCATAGTAGAACGTATTTGGTGGTGAGAAGTGGGGGGTGGGCTCGTGATTGATTGTTGCCATGGTGATATGCTCCAGCGACACCGGCGAGGAGATTGCATGATCTTGCATCTTGCAACTGAACCCTCAACGCAGCATTCGAGATGCTACCGAGAATTGCGATTGCCTAGATTTATCCTTGAAAGCCCGTGTGCTTCATTTCTGATGCTCTGCTTACATTGTCGAAGGTAGAATTTGGACCGGCCGGAATTTGCATGCCACGACCCAAAATCCTGTGCGGCAGTGCAAGCAACCTCGAGCGATGTTCAGCAAAACAAGGAGTTTCCGGCAACACTGCTTCCAGCCCTATGTAGTGAGGAACTTACCGAACCCTCAAAAAAGTTACTCGTCACTGCGCCAAACCCGGATTGAACGGATGACCTTACGATCAGCTGCTAGATGAGCTAGTAGTGGTGATAACCGAATTTCTTCAGTCGTACGCTCTCCCAACTGAGCTATTAGCGCAAGTGATAGAAGGAGGTGCTAGTTGATGTTTTATATCCAGAATGCAAGCAACACCGTCGACTTGCAAGAATATTGACGTTTCTCACGTGTGGATCAGACCCCGACGGTCTTCTTGACCATGCATTACCAGCGCCCGTTTGTTGTCCATAGCTTTGTTTCAACATGAGGGCTGAACGTGTACAGCATAAAGGACCCATAGCACATCAGTGCGCAATTGGTCTAGTGGTACGATTCCCGCTTAGGGTCTGTTGACTACTCTCTCTGGGAGAAGCATACAGCCTGCGGGAGGCCCCAGGTTCGAACCCTGGATTGCGCCATGAAGGTAGCATTCCTTTCTCTTTTGTTGTTTGAGGCGACATATGCTGGGGTCCGGATCCCGAAAAGAGCTTGAAACATTATCATCATTGCTCCAGCATTCCATTCTAATCTGAAACTGAACCAGCCAAAGGATTCCTCTTTCATCCTCCTCTGCTGGGTACTATGTTGTACGAGCTTTTTGCATGCTCATTCCTCAAAAACAGCAACACATTGCCACTGGTCACAATGATGCGCAAATGAAACAGTCCTCAAGGCAGTGTGAATGAAAGTACCGGACCTAGCGAGATTCCGGTGCAAAATAGTTACAGTATTGTCGCACTCTACGAATACAATGACAAAGCAATGTTATTGAACGTTGCGTGCTTACAGTAACAAAGGCGATAGATCCGAGTGGTAAGGATGCTTTTGGCCTGCTCCAGCGGAAGAGCGAGGAAAGATGAGATACCCTTCTTTTGCGTTGCCCGTCTAATACTTTCTAGTGACTCAACAATTCATCAGCGCGCAATTGGTCTAGTGGTACGATTCCCGCTTAGGGATGGCTTCTACTCTTCGAATAAGAGGCAATAGCTTGCGGGAGGTCCCAGGTTCGAACCCTGGATTGCGCCAGAATCTTTTGCTTTTGCTTTTACTCCATGAGGATCCTCAAAGCTGAGGAGTGAGGGCTCGTTTGTTCTCATGTGGGTGGCCTTCTTGGCGGTGGGTATGTGACTCAAAGACTGTCATCCATCGATTCGTTTTTGAGCAGCTCAACGCCTTGCCTTTGAAATTATGTAACTTTAGCAGAGGCTACACAATTATGTTTTATGCAATAAATACTCTATACCTTCCAACCATCACAACGAGCGCAATTGGTCTAGTGGTATGATTCCCGCTTAGGGTCAATTCCTGAGCTTCAAAGCCTGCCTGAATTCGGTCAGACTTGCGGGAGGTCCCCGGTTCAAACCCGGGATTGCGCCAGGGGCTTCTGCTCCATTCCTTTTACCTTTGTTTTCGTCGTCCGCATTCCCATTCCCCTCTTTTGAATCCTCCTTCGTCATTCCACCCAATGTGACTCGTCGTCGTCGCCAGTCTTGGCCCCACCTTCAACGCTAACCAATTTCGCCCACCCGCATTAGCGCTACCGCAACAACAATAATCCGCCCCGACGCCATCCCTTTCCTGCACTCGCGAATCTGTCCCCAACAATTTCCAGGCACAACCGAAGCGCACTCACAACCACCACATCTCCGCACAATGTCGATACAAGACCGCACCCACGAATTCCACTCCTTCGTCTCACTCGTCTCCCGGCGGATAAAACGCCCCGCCTCAACCCGCCCCTACACCGACGATCCTCGGGGCAAGAAGGTCGGACCACGTAGCGAGTTTGGTCGCCAGGCAGCAGAGGTGGGGAGGAGCTTGGGGGATGTGGGGGGAAAGTTGGAGCGGTTAGGACAGCGTAAGTCCTTCATTCTTTGTCACCCTTTTTATAATTCTCTTGCGACCGGCAATTGAGCCCAAAAGATCGAGACTCGGATGCTAACAGCAGGTGGTCCCCAGTCGCGCACAAAACCGCCCTCTTCGACGACCGCCCCGTCGAAGTCGCAGAACTAACCTACATCATCAAATCCGACCTCTCCCTCCTCAACACGCGCATCTCGGCCCTCTCAACCCTCACGCGGGACACCACACAGCCACAGACCGTCAATGCAAAGGAACACGCAAAACAAGTCGTCCTTCTCCTCCAAGCGCGCCTATCGAAAGCAACGCTGGAGTTCAAGGAGTTGCTGGAGGTGCGGACACGGAATATCCAGGCTGGCCGTGAACGACGGGAAGAATTTATCGGTGGGGTTGCCGCGCCGATACAACGGGCGAATTCACCGCTTTATCCGACACAGCAGGGGACGACGACGACGCAGGCTTCGCTGTCGAGACGGAATATTCCTGCTGCGACGCTGAATCCGTCGCTTTCGCTTGAGCCGGACCTTAATAACCCTTACTCTGCTGCCTCGTCGCAGCAGCAGTTGTTACTGCAGGAACAGGACACGTCGAGTGCCTTCATTTCCGCCCGGACGGAAGCAATCGATACGATCGAGCGGACGATCCATGAGTTGGGTGGGATCTTCAGTCAGCTTGCGGAGATGGTTGCGGTGCAGGGGGAGCAGATACAAAGGATTGATGAGGATGTGGAGGTGGCTGGGGGGTATGTAGAGGGAGCGCAGGGGGAGCTGATGAAGTTTATGAGTCGGGCGGCTGGGGCACGGGGACGGTATGTCAAGATGTTTGGGGTGTTGATGGTGTTTTTCTTGCTGTGGGTTATGGTTAGTGGGTAGGGGTTGGATGGTGGGTGAAGATGGGGTGTTGTCTGTGAGATTTTGAGTGGTGGTGAGCTGCTGGTCAGTTCCCAGGTAGACGGTGGAATGATAGATGAGGTAGATGAGAAAGATGAGGTAGATGTTGTATGAATATTGGATCGTTTGGAACCTCCTACACACACCCTTTTATGCTTAATCTCTGCTGATGCCATCAAGTACCTAATCTGCCAGTCCCTTCGACCAGCCGAAATTCCAATAACCCATCCATCCAAATCCGCCAACACTCCTACTATGCAAGTGTAATAAAACCGCTACCATAGCCTACTCCAATAACCATAAATCGAATTCAATCCAACGCCATACTCCGTCCAAACACCACCAACTTATCCTACCGGGTATCCCAAAGTCAAATCATCACTACAACGTACATCCAAACCGCCTAAACTTCCCAAACTCCCACCGAAATCAACCAATGCCCACGCAGATTCCCACTCCATCCTGTCACTATCCACCCTTAACGCAATCCATTTATCACTCGCAACGCCGCCGCAAGCCCCGCATCCTGGTCCACCATGCGCAGCGCCTGGGGGTATACCTGCTCTTCAGCACCACTACCGGCCGGTGCCTGGCCCTGAGGCTGTCCAACGTGCACCCCTTCGATACTTGTCGCCTGGCCCTGAGGCTGTCCAACGTGCACCCCTTCGATACTTGTCGCCTGTCCCTGTCCGTCGTCCAGCCCTTCGACATTCCCCATCGCAGCATTCCCCTTCGCAGCCGCAAACCACCCCAGCCTCTTGGTGGTACTCATTTTTTCATACTGTTTCTGGGTAAGGACAACGTTGCCCGTGCCGGTATTGCTCGTGAGTTTGGTGATGCTGTCAATGGGGTTTTTCGTGGGTATTGGTCCCGGAATCGAGGGCGTGGGTGCCCCATGTGGAGTGTAAGTGGAGGGTGAGAGGTGTGGAATGGAGTCGTGTTGTTCGTGCGGTTCTTGGGGTTGTTGCATATGGGGCTCTTGTAGTTGTGGAATGACGAGCGGCTTGTAGAGTTGTTGCAACTTGAGGAGGGCGTCTCCTGGCGCGCCGAGATATTGCTGAAGATCATTGTAGTCGGACTGATGCTGTTGTGGAGGTAGCAGTGGCGGCTCCTGGAAAGTAGATTGTTGTTTATTCTGCTCTTGTTGCAGCGGTTGCTGTTCCTGCTCCGGCGCCGAACACTGTTTCTGCTTCTGCTTCTCTTTCTCTTTCTGTTTCCGTTTCTGGTTCTGTTTCTGTTTCTGTTTCTGTTTCTGCTGTTGTCGCTCCAGCTGCCAGTGTTGTTGTTTCTGCTGCCCTTTCAAGTTCGCCATAGAAATCGCCAACGCCTCGTATACCTCGCCACTGTGCTGCGGCTTCGGAAGAATAAACTGGTATCCATACTCAAGCAGTTGATCTTCCGGGTTGTAGCCAAACGGTAGCACAAGTCGGCCAGGGATAGTTGCTTTGGGCCGGTTGTAACCAAACGGTAGTCGGCCAGGGATAGTTGCTTTGGACCGGTTGTAACCAAACGGTAGTCGGCCAGGGGCTGTTGCTTTGGGCCGATGGTCGTCGTCCTTGTCCTCGTCCTCGTCCTCGTCCTTGTCCTCGTCCTCGTCCTCGTCCTCGTCCATCTCGTCCTCGTCCTCGTCCATCTCGTCCTCGTACTCGTCCATCTCGTCCATCTCGTCCCTCTTGTCGGTATCGCCAAAGAGTGAGTCGACCTCTTCATCCATCTCTTCATCCTCCCCCTCCTCCTCCATCTCATCCCCCTCCTTCTCCCCCTCCCGATCCTCCACCACCGCATCCACCGCCGGCATTCCCCCGTCACTCAAACACGCCATCCGAGTCTTCCGCAGCCTAATCTCCCAGTCTGCGTGCTCATGCGCCGTATTCCACAACCCCGCCGTAATCTTCTCCGTCTCTACAATGCATCGAACCCGAGGTCAGCTACCGGACATGATCCAGCGTGTCTCATTTCGTCAATCCTCACAACACTCCACTGGCCTGCAAGGGTCAGGACTTACGCTTCTTATATTGCAAAACCCCCTGCTGTCCATCAATCGGCACTGCCGTATCCTCGACCTGCTCGTTACCGCTTTTGTGCTTGTCGGTAAAGTGGGCGTCGATGCAGGCGAGGGAGATGGTGATGTAGGTGCAGGACTTGATGGGGCAGTAGAAGAGGTGGTCGTTGGAGCGGTAGAGGTGGATGGTGACGGGGACGGAGGTGAAGGTTAGGGTGTGGGTGTGTTCGTGGGTTGTGTATTTGTGCATGAGGAGGGCGTTTGCGGTGAGGAGGGAAGTGGTGCAGAGGGAGCAGGTGTAGACTGTGGTAGGACTGGTTGGGGGTTGTGGAGGTTGCGGGGGTATGGGTGGGTTGTCGACAGGTTGAAGAGGTGGTGGGTTGAGGGAGACGTCCATATGGTTGGTAAGTTTGCGATTCGTGCGGATAATTGAAAAGAAAAGGAAGTATATGAAAATACTAGGCGTAGGTGAAGAGTATAGAGGTAAAGTCGGCCGAGTTGAAGAGGTGAGAAGTGAAGAGTTGCCAGGTGAAGGTGAGAGGTGAAGAGTTGAGTAGAGGAATCGAGTTGTGAGCTAGAATGAGCGGAGCCGGAGTTGGGAATTTCCAAAAGGAGATGCCCGATTCGGCTATTATGTTGGGTGTCATGACAGCTCCACCCGGGGGTCGTGGTATGCTTGATTTCACAGGGTATCAGTTGAGGGCTCGACAGATACAGAGGATTGTCAAGATATATCGATACTGTTTTATGGAAGCGTTTGTTATGGAGAAGCTACTCAGATCCACACTCACATATAGGCACTCCATGAAACGAGGTACGTATTTAATATCCAAAGTGTACGTAACGCTCATAAAAAGTAGCCAACCAATCCCCAAACCAATCCCAAGAATCCAAAAGAACCTCCCTGGACCGACCGGTCTCAACAACTTCGTCGGAAACCTACCTCAAGGTCTCCACCATCAACAGCAAACCATCATCTAATAGACATCCAAAAACACCATATCTGATCCATCCTCAGTTCAACAGCTCTTCCTGGAGTTCAACAACCTCCAAATCCTCCCTCTTCAGCTCAGCTACCGCAAGCAACGCCTTCGCCGCAGCTCTATGCAAACTAACCAACCTCCCAATCCTCAGCTCCGCCTCCTCCTCACCCAGCCCAGAGCTTCCATCCATCGCCCTCATAGCAGTCCTAATCACAGCCGCCTGGGTCGCATTTCGCAGAGTCTTCATTGGGTGAGGGCTCTTCTCAAGGGCCGAGACAGACGTGGGGATCGAAGGTTCAGAGTTGAGGGCTTCTTCAAGCACGTCTTTCGCATGGTCCAAGATGGTCGGGCCTGCAGAAGGCTCGAATCGTTGGTCGAGGAGCACGTATGCAGAATCGATGGTCATCTGCGTCAGTTCGTCTTCGACATCCGAGGTAGACTTGAACGGAGCTTTTTGCTCGACGTAGGTTTCGGAGTCGGCCACTGAGTGAGAGGGCGGTGATGGTGAATCTTTGTATGGGGACCATGGCCGCGATGGTGCTTCCTTCAAGGTCTCTGTGTCGAACTCGGACTCTGTCTTGTGCTCTGCTGCTCCACTTCCAGGAGCTTGTATGCTCGATTGATAGAATGCTTGGGATGCAGAGTCGCTCTTGCGGACTTCATCGTATTCCTTTCTGTAGGACTCCGCATCCTTCTTCCTGCAGAATTCTTCGTATTCTTTGTCGACAACTGCAGCATGACACCCGTTAGATTGTTGACATTTTCAAACAGGGTCCCACCTTTCAGTGGAAAGGTACTTGCCTTTATGGAACATCTTAGACTGCAAATCCAGAACCAGATCCCACCGAGCCGAGAGATGATGATGGCTGCTGCAGTGCCGTTGTATGGCGTCGACTGAATCCACGGTGTAGTTGCAGCGCAAACCTGCGATAGGGCAATGGAAGAGATCGTCCGTGGCGCGGCAAACAACAAAGTCATAGACTCTTTGGATGGTATCCTCGTTCCAAACTCCCTTTGTGATTCCTTTGATCCGAGCGTGACAGTCGTGAGGGCCGCTGCTGATTGCTTCCGCTAGCGATTGGGAGAGAATGTGGTCTTTCGAGAGTCCACATCCTGGGCAGTTGGTGATGATATTTTCAGATGAGGGCATCGTTGTTGGGGGAGCTGGCTTTGTACTGGCGAGAGGAAGGCTAGCTGGCGCTGGTGCAAGGGATCAACGGCTGTCTTGATGAGGTGGAGTTGGTGGGAATGTTCGTCTTATGTTTCGGGAGCTGGTGTGTTTGGGTCTTGAGGTCAGTCAGAAAGGGACGGGAGAGTGTTACCCACGGCATAACACTAAACACTGATCGAAAACATGTTTAGACCAAAACAAGAAGACATAATACGGTTTATGTTCAAGGCTTCGGCCACCGAGCATACACGTTCTAGATGCAGTCAGCTTCTCCATCAGCCCTCTTCGCAAACAAGTAGGAGATACAGAGCATATGGCAATCGGCCGGAACGGTGTCACTCTCGGAATGCTGCTTCAACCGGATTAAGTAGGTCCAACCGATCCTGACTGCTAGAGCATGTGCGATATTCAAAATACTTCGTTGACGCCTGATGAGTCTTAGTTGGATACGCAAATCGAATAATTACTTGTCTCTAATACTAGCCATCATATCCTGCTTTACTTCTCAAGAGCTCACAATCTTCCCGTCCTCCAACTCCTCCAGCGAAATGCTGCAGTAAACAGCCCTTTCCACACATAAACCTTTGGAATGCTACAATACTTCTTACCCAACTGGATATCGAGACGAACAACCTCCTTGGTCCAAATCACCCGTCTCAACAGCCATCATCTACCAAATCCTCCACGTTCACAACCCCGACACCTCGTCCAAAGCCTTAGCCGCAACCTTATGCAACATCAGCAAATCCTCAATCCTCTGCGCGGCAGCTTTCGCATCCAGCTCCGACCTGCCGTCCATAGTTTCCATTGCGGTTCTTAGCACTGCTGCGTTTGTCGCCTTCTTCAGAATCATCATGGGGGAGAGCTTGTAGTCGAGGTCCGAGAGAAGATGGCTTGGAGGCTCCTTGTCGAAGATGAAGGATGCAGAGTCCGTGACGGATGGAGAACATGTCGATGTGGGTGTGTCTGCTTCCGAAGAGCATGATTTCGATGCTTCTTTGTTCAGTGCGGTCGGTGCACGCTCGGGCTTCGATTCTGGCTCTGGCTTAACCAATGTCGGACCTGATATGGTAGATCAGTGGGAGCTTGCCGAAGTAGACAAGGCTTGTTTCGGCTTCATGTCCTGCCAGCGCTCATCTGGGGCCTCTGGGTTGCATGTCAGTTCCTCTCGTCCAACAGCGAAAGCACCCTCCGAGAGAACGAGAGATAATACCTTTACCAGTCGGTCTGACGATTTTGGACTCCAAATTCTGTGCTCGATCCCACCTTGTGAAGAGGTCATGAAACCCCATGCAATGCGAGTAGATCGTGTGAACGTTTTCGGTGAAGAAGCTACACGCCGGATCGCTGAGAGGACAGTGAAAGTAATTGTCGGAGGAGCGACAAAGAACAAACAAACTTTCGCGTCCGTATAGGAAGCCTCTTTGAATGCGAATGTGACAGAGATGGGGGAAGAATAACGAATTGTTCGAGCTAATGTCGTTGATGTTTTGTTCGCATTCCGGGCAAAAAGCCAAAAAGTCTTTCGATTCCATACTTGTTGTGGTGTGGTGAGGATGTCGAGGTATGGTTGATCGCCTTGCTAAGTTGCCCTGGAAGCAGAGAAACAGATTTTACTTCCCGTAAACAGTCTTCTAGCCAGATAATAAGCATGTTTAAGAAGCTCAAAGGCCGAAAAATGGCTTTCGACCTCGGAGATCCAAAGTCATCCTTCAACTCAATCCCAGTCTCCGCGATGTGATAGTAAAATATTTGCGTATACGTACCAAGGTATCCAACTTCGATCAGAATTACAAAACAAAGCCTTCCCGCCCTTTCGGATTCAGTCCCAACACCACCATCACCGGTTTCCCTACTAGCCAAAGGCTTCAACAGTATCCTTCGTCACCACCACAACCGCCTGGACCAAAATCGTCACCAGTATTTGTATTTTGGGCTTCCTTTTGACGCTCATCCCCTCCAGAATCCTTCAAAAGATTATCACCTTCGTCCGAAGAAAGTACAACCAGTGTCGGCGGCGGTCTCATGCTTGGAGTTCTCCTCATGCCAGTTCCTTTGGAGCTTGGAGTTCTTAGCATAGGCGATGCATTCGGCTGCTGCTGAGGTGAATGAGCTTGATGTTGGAAAGGACTGGTCTGGTGCTGTTGGAGAGGACTTGGTTGAGCCGGTTGGTATGGACTTGGCTGTTCTTGCTGGTAGGGACTCCGCTGCTGTTGTTGTGGATAAGATTGATGTTGTAGAGGACTCGCCTGGTGCTGTTGAAGTGGACTTGGGTGGATTGGTTGGTACGGATTTGAATTGTATTGCTGGTAGGGACTCGGCTGCTGCTGCTGTCGACTTGGCGTCCGTCTCATCAACTGAGGCTGCGGAGTTGGCGTCATAGAAGCAGCTCGGAGTTCCTGTTGCCGCTCCTGAAAAAGACTGAGATTTCTGGAGTGCTGTCCGAGTGAAGTCTGTATTGGTTGGATCTGTGGTTGATTTAACGAACTATTCGTTTGTGATGGCGTTGATATATTAGCGCTTTGAGAAGGGGGCTGCATCTGCACCATTGCCGGCCTCGTGCCCTGGAAGCTCTGTTGCTGCCCATTCAAAACCATCTGCATAATCTGCAGTGGTGTCTTTCCTTGGAGCTGCTGCAATATTGTTTCCTGCCAGAACCGCTCCAGGATCATTACTTGCTGCTCTGGTGGCACTGGCTGACCATTGCTCCTTGTTGTAATAGCTCTAAAGAGGTTTGGGGGAATTTGAAGTTGTCCCCTTAACTGCGCTTGTGATTTTGCTCGTGCGTGCAAAGCAATCGCAGACATCATCTTGCGTATATCGTCTATAGCAACTCCTCGATCTGCTAGTTGTTGCCCGAATGCTCTCAAATGTGGCCACATTTGCAGCGTGGGCTTCTGTACGTGTACTTGTTGCTCTTGTACCTGTGCCTGAGACTGAGATTGTACCTGTGCCTGTGCTTGGTCCAGAGCCTGAGCCCGAGATTGTAACTGTGCCTGTGCCTGGTCCGGAGCCTGAGATTGTGCAAATTGTGGCATCTCGATCGCTGGTTGTGTTTGTGCTTGTTCTTGATTCCAATTGTCAAGGCTATGCTTTGTGTTTAGAGGTGGGGAGCTCGATTGCTGCTGAGTATCCTGCCACTGGATCTGCTCTTGCTCATTGGTGACCTCCATAATTCGTTCTTCAGTTACCTGAGTCAAGTAATCCACCTCATCCTGAGACCGTTGTGAATATACACCTTGTTGCTTCTCCATAAAAGCAATAGCTGCCAGCTTCTGAATCCCTGGATCCTGAGTCATCTTCTCTGCAACCTGGCGGATCTTGCTTGTCATGTCTTGATGCTGCTCCATTTGCGACTGATGGATGGCGAAGAGAGGTTTGGTGTTGAGCTGTTGAATCTGAGAGGTATCAGCTGCCTGCTGAGCATGGATTTGGGCCATTAGATCGTTTAGTTTTTGGGCAGAATTGCTGTGTGCAAGTTCCAGGCGCTCGATGGTAGCTGATCTACTACTGATTCTGTTGAAGACATCGATTGGGTCGTAGGCTTCATTCGTATAGCGCGGCTCAGATAGCTGGGTGCGTCCTCCCTCGATACCTCCAAAAGCATCCTCCAAGTACCGTTCAAACTCGTCGAGATCCAGAGATTCCAGGTCGATCTTGTGGTTGTGCTTCAATTCCTTCTCGTCGCCATTCCAATCCACAAGATCTCCAGGAAAGAAACTGAAATGGTTCCCATTCTCATGGCGAAAGGGCTGGAGAACCTCTGAGGCTATGCGATCGCCGTCCATAGGGCATTGGTAGGTTCGTGAACTTGGGCTGAGGTATTGGGTGTCGCCCTCCATCGTCGGCCAGGTGCGAATACGTTTGATGATGAAGAATGTGGCGCCGGCGTTTCGAAGTATTGTGTGGAATGTAGCACTGTATGCAGCTTTTTTTGAAGAATGCGCCAATGTCGAGGTGGAATTCGTTAAGAAGCGGGGTAGGTTGATGTTTTGTAAAGCTGGTTGAGAGGACGCATCTCGCGATCTGTTCTTTAGAGAACCTGAAGCTCGCCTATACTACCTAACCGGCCTCAGAACAAGTATCCGACGAACCGGGCAGAAGCTGGCTGGCTGTTCCGCGGGTTGGGGATGAGTTCAAAAGTGGTCTAGCGATCATAAGCCCGATGCAAAATTCGCACACTTTCCACTCGCAACTCACAGTTATATATCAATGTGGACCCCAGCAGTTCATCAATCTTTTCTTTAGAAAACTACTGTACAAGTGATTGTCTTGTAGAAACAGCAATAAGCTTCGAAGTCGAAGAGTAACTTCAACCTCACTGGCAGCTGATTGGGATCCAGTCCCGTCGTCACTAATTTCGCAGCGGTTCTCCGAAGCATAATTGAAAATCACACGCTCTGGGGCTGCGCAAGGGGCTACCGGAACTGTAAGGTAGCCTGGAAGGGGGAACTACTCTCTCATTATAGGTGGGATTTGGTTAGCCTCATTCCCTAGCATCACCAGACGTGATCAAGTTTTGCGGAGGATTAATTTTGGTACCAAGTTGCTAGTATAAATACTGACTCTTCCCCCCATTTTGCTCGAGAACCAGTTCATACTTCATAGTCCACCACTCTCTTGTACCGATCTTCCCTCTTTTCAAGTACTTAGTATCAAAGAAATACAAGGGATAGCTGTTTGAGCCACCTTGCCAGCGCCAGGAGCACCACTCGCGTGGAAAAGAAGAGAAAATTCCACTTGGCTGCCTATTTGAAAGTAGCTGAAGCAAAAAATTGAGCGCAGTCCAGGATTCGAACCTTGCATCCCCGTCCAGTCTGATGCATGAGACGAATCTAAATCAGTACAGCTGGGAAGCCGCCACCACCTAGGCTAACTGCGCTTTCGATGGAATATATACTGCATCAAACAAATATAACCTGAGTCAGAACAATTAAGCGAGCTGCAGCCATTCAATCAGCGGTTGACGTCAATGAAGGGTCGGCTTGAGGCTTACCTGGCATCGAGTACAAACGATCCTCACCGCATGCTCTTTCTCCTGCTGGAATGAATCTTGCTTTGCCGACAGCGAAACATAGCCGTTCAAGCTTTTCTCTTCATAATCTTCGAGCTCATGAGCTAGCAGAAAAAGCATGTTTGCACCCAACCGAAGCGAAGCCCTATGATGCAAGGAAAAATAAAACCCGGTTGTTAGCCGGTTCCGTGTGGTTCGCCACCGCTTGGCTAAGGGTAAGTCCGTGGGCGCGGCAACTTTCGTTCGCGTGACTAGTCTGCAGCCGACTTTTTCCGGTAAGTCTTGATTTTCCGCCAAGGTCGACCATCAAACATTCAAGTTGCCGGTGTAGTCGGCAACTTGTTGAGTTAACTCAGGCATCTTGCCGACCGCTTACATGGCCGGTCGGCAAGATGCCTTTACGGGACTACATGTCTGGTAAGTTATCAGTTTGTGCCGATCCTCCTTCGTTTTCCTGTAATATTTGGCAAGTTGCCGACTTCCTCGAATGAGAACGAGTCGGGTCTATGAGGATATGTAACTTGCCGGCTGGGTTGTGTATACGGCAATGAAATTGATCTGAATATATGCCCGGCTACCTAATAATTTTGTACGGCCTCTTTATCTTAGCTGCATTCCCTCCTAAATATATGTATCAACTTGTGTCCATCTCCGTATCTACTGTGCCTTTCTCTCCGTCTGTGTACCAGCTATCTCGATCGAATGAGCCCCTCAGCCATAACGGCCCGTCTTGATCTACCACTATCCTATATTCTCTGTCCCATACAAAGCCTAGGAGTTTGAAGCTATCATCGAATGACTCCTTGTTTACCTTGATGATAACCTTCTTCCTTATGTCACCGAGTATGGTGAACCCTTTGACTTCTGCAAATCCGTAAACACTCACCTCAGCATATAGCTGTTTTTCGTCTAGCTCCTTCTCTGGTGGTGGTGGGAAGAGCTGATTCACTACTTTCCGTCTCTTTCTGTCCTTCTTTCGCTCCAGTGTGAAGAAGTTGTCGAAATTTGCGATGACTCCACCACCTGAACCTGCTCCCATTTTGATGAGTGCCAGAGAGGCCAGCCTCTTGGCCCCACGATTCCGGGACTCGGTCGACATTAGAGACACTTCGCCCATTCCATAATCCTGCTTTCTCTTGAAACGGGCTCCGATGTACTTCCTCACTCTTATCTTCTTCCAGAATTCATCATCTCCTCCAGTGATGAATCCAGATCCTTTGGCATCCAAGCGCTGACGAAGATCGGAGCCTACTGTATAGAGCTTTCCTTTGCCTATTGCTACTCCCTTCCAATCGGTCGAGTTCTCAGCGAGGTCGTTTGTTCTTTTTAGGCCTCGACCTCTGTTTCGTAGCATCCTACGATCTCTGTTCGCGAGTAGGGAGTTTATTGCATTGTCTTTCCGTTTCTTTCGTGTCCTCTCGTCTTCGGTGGATGGTTCAACGTCTGCAACATTTCCGTCGTTTCCAACGACATCACCTGTGTCGTCTTCGATCCGTAGTCTTTCGATATAAGTTCTGTATGCAGTGAATGCACACGCCCTCTCATAGGCAGTACCAAATCCATATTCGATCCGATCTTCCGCTTCGCCTGCCTCATCTGTACTGGCGCCAGGTGTTTCCGCCCTATCCACGAACGATTCCTCGCTAAAGGTGTATTTGAGGTGGTGGAACTGCTCTCTCACAAGGACGTTCAGACTGATATTGCGATTTGTGTCCTTTTTGTTCTTGCATCCACGGGCGAGCATGCCATTAACTCTCTCGATAACCCAACAGCAGAAGGAGTACATGGGGCCACAGTCCCTTACTGCATCTGGGACATGGCCGAGATGGTGTAGTTGACTGTTGTAAAGCACAGTCCTGTCGTACCGACCTTGGTAGATATCCTCGTCACAGTACTTCAGAAACCTCTGTGTGACCATCTCGAGCTCGTCGAGCTCGTCCTCGGAGATAGAGTGAAGCTCACAGAGTTGGATGATCCGGACGTAATCCATGTGACCGACGTAGTGCTTTGGGTCAATCCGATCTCTGTAGTATATTGGCATATATCTCATATACCAATTCTTCCATTCTTCGGCTTTCCAGTTGAAGTAGTGCTCGGCAATCGAACGGATATTATACCCGAATGCGGTTGGAATCCCTCCGTCCTTCCTAGTTCTATTCATGTCGTGACCGATTGTCCACCAGATGCGTTCGGCGATAGAGAAAGGATCGTCTGTGTCGATAAACCTTTTCTTCTTTGGCTTTGCGGCCACCTTCGTTGTAACCCGCCTTGTGCCGGCCGCGTTTCCTCTCTTTGCCGGTGGTTTATTCTGGCCTCTGCGGGATCTGCTGTGGGGCCGAGCCTCTTCGATTTCAGCCTCGTCTTCAGAGTTTATTTCCGCTTCCTCCTCTGATGTCCGTCGATCAGTGAAGCGGTCGGAGTCAGACGACTGGAATGGGTCCGATTCGTGCTCAGAAGCTAGATCCAATTCCGAGTCAGACACATCAGTACCAGCGTCGCCAGAATCATCCTGATCAGTGCCGCCGTCGTCATCATCATCATCTGCCTGTGGCCTCTTTCGCTTCTGAGGCTTCGGAGCGCTCGACTTGTTTTGTGCCATTGCTTTATTCCTTTTCCTCTTCTCTCTCCGCTTCTGAATTTGCTCTGCGAATGCAGCCTCGGAAACTGCTTCTGACGATACACCACGCTTCTTAAAAAACAAGCCACGCGCTAGATCGAACAAATTTGGCCCGTTATTGACATAGAACAGGTGCATGCCATCGAATGGGTATGAGTTTGGTGTCTCGAGGCCCAATAAGTTATGGAACATATTGTACCCATTAACACCAACTTTCTTCCGAAGGGCCTTCGCATCCATGTACATGGTGTAGTTGGTGTAATACTTCGTATAGTCGTCGTGGCTCCTTTTCGGGACATCCATGTGATCATATTCAAAGAACACAGGCTTGCCGGTTTTATCATACCTCGTTTCGAATGAGGGTTTGATCTCCGGAGGTGGAATTGGCTTGCCGTCTGCGTCGACAGTGGGAGCTCGAGAGACACAGTATGTTGACCCACATGCTCGGAGGCCGTGTGCTTTACAATATGGGCAGAATGCGTAGGTCGGGTGACCACTCGTCGCCATTATCTTCAGGTGGTCAGTATAAGTTATGTGAGACAATCATAAGCGGGTACTAACCTTCTCCCTGCCCTTCTGATCTGCCCCTACCAGACACAAGTGGGCTCGAAGAGTAAACTCTTTGTCTGTGAAGCCATTATAGACGCCCTCAACTCCCAATTCCATGAATTGGAGCTCGGTAATGAATGGGACAAGGAATGAGTTAATGTTGATGGGTGGGTTCGGTCCAGGCACGATACCGACCAGTAGGAGGTTTTCCTCAAGGTACCTGGTTTCTGGAGGCAGGCTCAAGTTAACCAATACCAAAGGCCAGATGGTAAATGGTATCTTGTTTTTGAAGACTTGCACACCGTCTGTGAAAAACGCGAAGCCGAGGTCCGTGTCATCCTTAAACAAGCCCCGTTCCTCGACTTGTTTCTTGTGGAGCCTGCCGGTCCAAAAGTCTGTTGAAATGCCAGAGTCTCGATGCTTTTCCACCTCTGCCTTGCGATACTCCATGACCGTTCTGGCGTACTCCTTATCCGAGAATTGGAGCCGAAGCCTGGGTATTATCGGGATATGATCGTATGTAATCCGGTCACGATCTGCAGATTGTTAGTGAGGCACCGAGATACAAAGTCAGAGTTCCACTAACCGTCTTTTTGGGAGCGAGGTGTTTCGCATACTGGACACGTTTTGGCAGTTGGATTAGCAGCATAGCAATAACACCCATTAGGACAGACGTCGTAGCGGAGATGCCGTATATTGGTACGTTTCTTGAGCTTGTCTCTGGCAGTTCTGTACTCGTATGGAGCCTTCTTGGGGTCTGCTAGTAGCGCGGTGACGAGAGCTCGGACACTCTGTTCGGCTTTGATGCTCATTTCACTGTCATGATGCAGCTGTAGTGTTGCGTACGTAGCAAAGTGTTTCTGGTTCATCCTTTGCTTCCGAGCATTGCGATAGTCAAACATGTCGTGTTTTGGGTCGAGAGGCTCGTACTTGTCGCCAGCTTCTGTCTCCGACCCACTCGAGTGACCACTCCCTTCTGGGTCCATGTCTGTGTCTTTCGGAGTAGACTTGTCCCGTGTATCGTATTCGTCTTCGCTATCTTCCACACGCGAATGTCGATGGGGATCTTCAGTATCAGAGTAGTCGGAAGAGTCGTCAGACTCAGAGCTAGAATGTATGCTCTGGTCATCCCTGGGTACCGGATCCGGTGGCTTTTCCGGATCATGACGTTGTGGTTCATGTTGTTGCTTGTCTTTCCGTCTCTGCTCCCTCCGTACCTCCCGATCTTCAAACCCATTTCCATCGTATAGGCCTGCCGCCCTTGCGGCTAATGTCTTCTTTGTGACACGTGTTCTCTCGAACCCGAGCCGTCTTTCGATGGTGCGTTGTCTTATGCCTTTTTCCCGGGGTTCTTTGGCGGCTCGGCCGGCTGCCTTGTTGATGATCTTGATAAGCTTTTCTGACTCCTTTTGAATGGCTCTTCTCCTTCTCCTCGGTGCAATATCATGAATTCGCCTGTGTAAAGTGACGGCAGTCGTTTCGCTTCTGTGTAGTCGAACTGCTGTTGGGCCGCGATCGCCGGTATTGTTCTGAAGATGGTCCGTATTATCCCTTCCCTCTCGAGACTCAAGCTCACTGTAAGCGTCGTTGAAGTGTTGCGCCATCTCGACATCACCACCTGGTCCGCGGTTCGCCAATCCATACGCATGGTGTGCTAGGATGGATGCCCTGTTACGATGCTCGTTCCACTCCTGGAGAGTAAAGACATAGTGAGGTGTCGCCTCATTCGGATCACCACATTTACATTCGTATGGAAAGTCGCCTCTGGTTGGTCTCCCATGATCTCGAGGAAGCTTGCCTTTGACAACTGTCTGTGGCTCTCTCGTCTTAGCACTATTTGCTGTAGGTCGTGGCCGCTCGTATGGTACTCGAACAGGCCCAGTGCGAGGTTGAGGAGTTCGTGCTTCAAAAGCACCTTGATCCTTCAGTTTCTTGCTTATGTGTCTCGGTGTCGCCGAGTCTTTTCCATCCGGCTTGTCGGTCGCTTGTGCAGTAGCTATCGGCTGCGGAGTCTGTTGTTGGAACTCGCTTGCGTATTTGAAACCTCTCCCTCTTCTTCGAGGCGGAGCTGCTTCAGTTGTGGCTGACTGGGTTGTGTTTGCAGAAGCTGAGGATTGCACGGTCGGATTTTCGGGAGCATTTGAAGTGAGTGGAACCGGGAGGGGTTGTTGAGGAGTTTGTGGATTTTCTGGGACTTGCGGGTGACGACTACGCAATGTAACCGGTGGGGCGATATCGGAAGTGTCGAGTGCATATGGCGGAGGAGAGCAGGGCTTTCGGCCTCCTGTACGTCTGGGAGGCATTGAATTGCGGGTGGTTTCTCTATCGCTCTCGAAGTTCCGAGTGATGTTGAGGGTTGGTGTTTTGGCTTTGGGAGTTTGGTGGGGAATTCGACCACCAGAGAATAAACTGGAACCAGCTGCATTTCTTTCACTACATTCCGCCGTTCGAACACCATATTTTTACCTTGCGAAATTTCTTCATTCCTTTTCTTTACATCCTCCAGTTCAAAATCATCACTGACACCAATCCGACAATTATGTCTTCAAATCCGACCAAGAGACCTCGAGAGAGGGTAATCCGACCAGCCAACATGGGTGCAAACCCTCAGAACATCACCCAAAACCGCGAAGCCCGCCGCCAGAGTGGACGCCATGAACCTAGCGGGTCGAACAGGGTTAGAAGGCGCTCAGCCTCCCCCGTACGTCCAGGTCCATTGGTATCCGTCAAACTTGAAGAGGCCTTCCCCGATATCCCAGGAGTGAAGGTTGAGACAGCTGGCCCATCCCAGTCCCAGTCAGTCCCTCCGCCCACAAACACACCTCGCCGCCAACGCCGTCCACGCCGCATTGAGGGTGCCGACGAGGAGCCAGTCGAGCTGGTTCAAATGGGATGGTTTCGGGAGAGCTGCTACACTGGCGAGCAAATGGAAGATACCCACGATTTCAAATGGACCAAGAACCTCCTCGCCCGTCACCCTGTTCGTGTTGCCGTCGCCGGTAATGAGGAGTTTGTTCAGCCAGACATTCTTGTTGATGGAGAGGTCCCAAGCTTCCGTACTTGCAAGCGTGAGATGGCACTTAGAGACTCTCAAGTCGAAGCCCACCATCGCAAGATGCACGACTGGGTCAACAGAGAAGGAGCCGGCGGCGTCGAGCTGAGCTGTATGGCATGGGGCGAACCACACGCTGGCCTCATCAGATGCATCTGTAAGTTTGCACCATGGCGATGTTCATTGATTCTCGTCTCCCTTTAGAGTCCAAAGCTAATGTTATTTGCAGATAGCACACACGGCGGCATCAACACAATTGGTGCGCTTATGCCAAACCTCCACATACCAAAGACCTTCCATCGCGTCGAGCTTGTGTTCCGTATGGGAGGGGACTTCAAGAGTCACCTGTTCGTCATGGGTATTGAGCCAGATGATGATACACTCGAGAGACAGGTCTATGGATGGGTTCGTGAGGATCTGCCTGAGTCTCAGCAGATGATTGAGTCCTTGAAGGATCTTGCTCTTCGTGGGCACAGGTTGCAGGGTTATGTTCTTCCTGGCCCAACAGCCTACCAGATCATCGCTCGCAACCCAGGTGGTCCAGTTGTCCCAAGGGTCAACCACCGTGTTCCTCCCCGCCATGCCGTCGAGGAAGTCCAGGTTCGAGATATTCCACATGTTACCCAAGACGCCGCTACCTTTGTCCCAAAGTCGGCCTTCAACGCTGCCAGAAGTCGATTGTCGATGTCGAGGGCCCATCCAATCCATGTTGCCGAGGAGATATTCTTCACTGCTCAGAAGAATATTGTGGAGGAAAAGAGAGTTAGAGATGAAGCTCTCCGTGCCCAGCAGGCCGCTAGAGAAGCAGCACAGGAACCAGACGCCCGGATTCCGCCACCATCTGTCATTCAGTTCGTGGTTCACTACTTCTTTGACTGCCCGGAAGATATGGACATTCGCCGTCCTGCTCCACCATCGGCTGCGCCAGGATCCAATCCTTGGGAGCAAAACTAAAAATATAACTCATACGGAAGTTTCTAAAGGTTCGTCTTATTCCCCAACCCTATATCTTCCCCATGAAGTCGACTGTGTTCTAACTGGGCCTTCTTGTAGCCATTCGATCTCATCTGGGTTCACCTAAGTGAAGTGGAGTCGATGAGTATCTGATCAATCGATCTTTGGTGTCGAATTAGTTTGGGAAAGGAAAATTCTGGGTTTTAAATACAATACTTGAGTGTTACTGGGAGCGTTTGGATCATGGAGTCTGTAGGGCATGGACTACGTACATAGCTAATAATCCACTGCACTCTACTGACCGTGGTTGCGCAATTGCTGATGAATTCAATATTGCAATGTACATACTTATATCGACCGGTTGACCGCATGACCTGCATACGTCATTCATCAGAGCTAGCTACATCAATAATGGGCTATTCCGAAATGAAATTTAACGTTCAGTATGCAGGGTCCACTATCGTGCAATAGCCTTCCCGGCTAAGTTACCCCTTGACTTCTGGCGAAGCAAGTTGCCCGCTCCGATAGCAACTTGCCCCCAAATCGCCTAACATGGCTGCGGGGTTGCTTACGTAATGCTCAGGTACGCGTCATAATTTTCACCCACCCAAATTTTCATGTGTCAAATCTCGCCAAAACCAAAACACCATACCTCCTAGAGTTTTTACCGTCCCGTCCGAGCAGCGCTGCGACAGCACTCTCGCGATTATCGACGCTCTTGTTTTCTGCCCCTTTTCCCTTTCCTCTTTTACTATACCACAAGGTCAATCGCGTCGACAATGTCAGCGGAGCAACCCTCAGAAACCAGTCAACCGGCTCTACCTACACCAACACCTCCTAACCCACCTTCGGCTCCTCCGGAAGTCACAACGAACCCGCCAACAACCACAGCTCCGACACCGACGCGACAGTCAAAAAAGAAGCGTCAGACGACTAAGTTTGTCCCAGCTGCCTTTCTTTTCAAGGACTTCGACCCGGAGGTGGATAGACCATTGCCAAACGATACGACCCAGGGACACAATGGTGGCTACAACGGCGTTAAGTTTCAGTTTGACCTCAATCCCTTGACGGAAGAATGGCTTAAGGAGGCTATCATGCAGAAGGAGAGGGAGAGAGAAGAAGCGCTTCGAGGCAAGCCACTCGCATTGTATAACACTGGTCTCAAAGAGTTGACGAAGCGCCAATTCGAGGAACTTACCGACAATGCAAAGATGCGGGCCTGCCTGGGGATCCTACCTGGAACTTCTCGCAGCAAAGGTTTGGTCTCATTCCTCAGAAACAAGGCGGAGGAGGACGTCCAAAAGGATTGGCCAGGTCATAATCTCAACCTCCATTCACACTCGTCTTTTCTCCACTACCCATTAGAGCAGAAGATTATGCTCTCCTACACCTTAACTACAAAGCTCGCTGACCGAAGCGGTTATCCTGGGGCACTCTCTCGACAGTTCCTCGAAGAGACCATACCCGATCGTTACAAGTCCTACCAGTCGAGCCATAACCTGTGGACATCTATTCAGAACAACACGGTTACTCCAGCGGCACCTCCATCAAAGTCGCTTCTTGCTCCACCACTTGGAGCCTCGCCATCGGGCCTGATCGCGGCCGGAACAGACGGACCTGTCGAGCCGGCAAGTTCATCTAACCAAGACGACACCGAAGGATCCGTGACCACCGCAGCGAGTCAAGACAAGCTCTCTACTAATCAGGGCTCTCCCATTGCTCCCGTTCCGCAGTCGGTCCCTAACACCCCTGTCGCTCATGACACTTCTGTTCCACAGGCCATCACTGCCCCACAAGCCGACACTGCCCCCCCTTCTCCATTTGTCACCCCTCTCCCTATTACATAGCCAGCCAATACCGTCGCAGCTGCTACTGCTAGTCATTCGACCTTCGCCGTACCATCCCTTCAAACTGCTCACACTGGTAACAGGTCGGCCTCAGAAAGACAGTGTCAAACGGCTACCGAACAATCAGAGGTAGGGTCTACTCCCAAACGGGCCCACGCTAACGTGTTATTAGGACCAGTCCGTGGGCAGAGAGATTGGACAGAGCGAACAGAACCGCCGCTCAACTCTCACATCGCCGTCTCCGAAAAGATCAAGCAATGGTCAGTCGCTCAGGGAGGGTACTCCGAAGAAAGCACGGGTGATCCCGAGACTGACTCCAGCCTCATCTACCGAGACCCTCTTTTCTGATGTTTGTTTCCCTCATCCACATCCTCTTCCTCTACCACTCAGACCATGATCGGTTATCTCGATATCAATTGTACTGACTGATTGCGACACTACAGATTGGTACCAAGACACAACCGAGCGGAGTGAAGCAGATTGGCTTGGATGGTGCCTTCACCCCACGGAGACCGAGAGACGAGCCTACAAAGGTTATGGTACAGTACTGTGATCGGCCCATCAAGACAATCAGATACGTCCCAAGCATGACCCTAGAGGTCTTACTCGTTCTATTGGATGAAGATGACGTTGATGGAACCTTCGTCGGTCGCCTCAAAAGCCAACCAGAGTACGCCTGCTCTCCAGTCACGGAAGCTTCCTTCAAGCAACTCGTTCGGAGATGCATCGTCAAGAACGATACTATTCTCTTGTGGAAGGTCCAAGAAGAAGACGATGACATCGACATGGACTCGGATACCGAGCTGCCAGATTCAAGAGAGGAATCAGTGGACACTGATCGTGGATCAGATGAACCGGAAATGCGCGATGCTATTAACCAGGTACATTACACCCAACTCCTCAACTATGCTAACAATCTCCCTCCAGAACACACCCGACTTCAACCAATCCGAACCGATTCCTGTACACACGCCACCATCGCGTACGGTAGAGTCAAAGAATGATCAAGTATGAAACCCAACATGATTGTTGTATACTAATACTCACAGACGAAGGTCCTAAACATGGGAATGGCCATGTCCATTGACTCAATCATTGACACCCCCAAAGTCGCGCCAACCACAGCCGGAAAGGGAAAGAGGGCCACAGCTGCTGCTCCCGATCCCAAAAAGGTTGATGAATCGCAGACAAAGGCCGGCAAACAAAGAGTCGCCCGCAAAGAGAAAAATGGCCCGAAGTCTCAGGCCCCGTCCGAGACCGAGCCAGAGTCCGAGAATACCGGTCGCCAGACCCGCCTGCGCACGTCACGCAAGGCAAAGGTACCTTTCGACAACACTCCGCCCGAAATCGTCAACGCTGTCGAGAAACAGGACCAGATCAAGACGGCAAGAGCCGGCCGCCCTCCAGCAAAGGAGAAGAAGGCCAACAAGAAGAAGGACATGGACGCTCTCCAGTCTTAATGCTAATACACCATTTGTTTCATATATTCCCTAATCCTCACGGTTGTTTTCTTTTCATTGCTTGCTTGTCGGTTCTACTGCATGCTCCAGGCGTTTGGCGAGATCTCTCTGCATTCTCCCTTTTCTTATTGCACTCTTTTACTTAATATGCGCTCTCATTTCTCTTTTTTATGTACATTTCCTGGGTCACTGCTGCATTGGTTTGTTTATCGGGTTTATTATTGAGTTTCGCATTTCTACTCAGTATATACGGATGACAGGAAGGTTATGCATCGAGGACTCAGGAGGAGGAAGACAGACGGTAGTTGGACCAAGACCGGTAGACGAAGATCGGGCGCAGTTCGGAAAGAGGGAAAGTCCATCCGACGCCGGGTAACTAGAATGAAACCGAATCTGCAACTTACCAAAACAAAGTACGGGACCCGCGAAAAGAATGGCCGATCGGTAAGTAGCCGATCGGAAGTGAAAATCCAAAATGTAACTTGCTATGTGATTTCCTATCTAACTTGCCCTGAAATAACTTGCCCTGAAATAACTTGCCCCGAAAAGTAACTTCCCGATCGCAAGCGCAAAAGGGCAAGATACCGTTATTCACGAGCGCTTTCGGCAAGTTGCGGCCGTCGGTATCTTGCAATTGATACCGCGGGATTTGAGTTAGGAGCCGGTCGCGAGCGGCACAAAATTTGAGGTGTCGTCTTGGCAAGTTACTGGGTTTTATTTTTTCTTGTGTCATAGGGGAAGATTGTTTAACAGTCTGACGCTCATGTCAGTGCAGCGCCCCGGAAATGCAACACCACTTCTACCCCCTCCAATGCAATCCACCTTTCGTCTCCAGCCGAAACATCACCACCCATTATGGCAACGCCAAACCGACCCGCGAGTAGATGGATCCCCCGCCTCCTCTCTCGCCTTCCCTGGACTCAACATACCGATACAAGAGCAGTCAGCCCCAACGATCCCCAGATCTGCGCTTGTCCTTGCCGATGCGGGGCTCGTTTGTCACTACCCCGCCTTTCGGAAAAGATCTTTTTGTCTACTGCGAGGGCGGAGACGTTGCCTGAAGGATATGAGTTTCTTCACGAACTGGTATGCGAAGTTCTTTCTGACGGCTTGCTGCATCTACTGATCTCCCATTTCTAGACAGTCCGCGATGTTCAGTTTCGACCGTTGATGGTGGCATACAAGTACAATCGGCTTCTCTTTGATTCCGTCAAAGAGAAGATCGAGGAATCTGAAAGGGACGACATGCGCAGGAAGCTTCCAGCTAGGGCGGTGTGGGAACTCTTGGATGAGTATAGAAGGTTCATTGAGTGGGCCGAGTGGCATGAAGCCGATACTGGTGGGCTGGAAAGGTTTGGCTCGAAGCTATATCGGTGCTTCAGACAGCCTATCTTGGTGGCATTTGCGGGGCTGAGTGAGGCTTTGAATGGTATGCTACGATGAACTACGGGGGATGAGATGCTAATAGATGGATTGGCAGATATTTTGGTTACGGGGTTTGGGCAGGAGCGTAGGATTGGTGTTTTTAGGGACACTGCGTTGGCGATTGTCGACAATTTTGATTGGGAGGATGATGATCGTGATCATGAGTATCGTCAGATGCAGACAAAGGAGGAGATCTTGGAGCTGGTTAGGAAGTTCTGGGGGCTCTCATGTGAGACGTCAGTGGTTGGAATGTCTGGTGATGATATGGCACAGATTTGGGTAGACCAGGACGACTTTGTGCATTTGCCGGCAACGGAAGACTCTTTGTGGTCGAAAAAGAGCCTGGAGGAAGAGATTGGTTGTAAGCCAATTGAAGTTCACGGTGCCGAGCGCAATGGTAATCAGTCGGGTCTGGGTCCGAAGGATAATGATGGGCTCGAGGTTGTTTCTGAGCAACATGTTCCTTCTTCAGCGGTAGAAGACGTGGATTGGGAGCAAAACTGGGAGGACAAGTGGTACGCCGTTCTAAACCATGTTGGACGGCTTCAAAACAGTACAGAGAGCTCGCTTTCAGGCTCAGGGTATTACTAAAGTTTCTATTAGGCCTGTAACGTACTTATTATATCGTAACACTAAAGTTCGTCGCGCGAATTTGAATCAACAAGGAGACTTTTTCCATGCCTATTACTTGATGTCTACCGGCAGGTTCTTGTTAAGCACCGTTGGAATTCAAAGTTACTTCTAGAAAGCAAGAATATCCAACGCTGTTAAAACATTCAGATCCCTGATCAATGTAGCCTCATTGAACAGTCTTCCAGTTGCAAGAGGCCATGCATCGCCAGCTTTGCGACAAAGTATCCAATATGACCCATGGTTCATCCTGAAGGGTCAACTTGGTGTCGAATAGCAACTTTCCGGGCGCTATAGGTAAGAGTCTATCCCATTGACAAGCTCAGAGTGAGTTTGAGTTGTTTTCATCTTGAAGCGGTTGTGTGGAAGGGCGCAAGCCTATCCACCTTCAAAGCTTCAGTCAAAACTGGAGGCGGGCCCGAAACTTTGAGGTTGCCCCAACAGAAGAGGCAGTCGCAAGTTATGCTCCCCACGCAGACAAAAGAAGAAGGAGGAAGAAATTTTCGCGCGACTTTTTCCTTCCGTTTTCCCATTCAATCCTGGCCCTCTCATTTCTCGTTTCTTCTTTCTTCCTTTTCTTCGCTTGAGCAACAACCTTTCGTATCCGCGTCTCAACACCAACCCCCACCCCCACCACAGCAGATCGTACCGCTGATTCTGCTCCACGACCTACTCGAGCTTTCGTTCCGTCCCCAAATTCCTTTCTTCGTTGCCACTTTTCTCTTCTCTTGTCTCTAAACCTCTCGAAGCCTTCGGATCTCCCGCTCGAACAGCACCGCCAATCACCAACACACATCATGGCAGATCCATTCACTGTCTTTGGAATTATTGCCGGTTGTGTGGAGAGTATCGGTCAAGCCTACAGCATTGCACACGATTTGGTCCAGGCAGAGAAGAAAATCTCTACGGAGGTCATGGCTCTTGAGCGAAACCTCGACATTTGGAAGGGTATGGTAACTGATGAGATCATTCTTCTACTTTGGGCAGTTTGCTCCATCCCAGAGAATGTATCCCGCACAATGTTTGTCGAGGGAATTGATCCCGGAGAGGCTTTCTACGAACAGACGGATTCCAATGCTCTCAAATTGCTTCAGTCCTGTGCCCTGCAGTTGGAAACTATTGTTCAAACTCTTATCGACAAGAAAGTGATGAGGGCTATTGATCTTGTTCGGGTGAGGCTGCCCCAATTACAAACCATACCATGGACTTCGCTAACATTGTGACGAATGAGCAGGCTGCCGACACCAACGCCACTACCGGATCCACCACAGCCTCTAACACGAATGCCAATTCGTTCGGACGCTTTGGTCGGCGCCTCGCCCACAGGGTAAGTGGTTCTTTTGTGTTTTCCTTGCATTCGTAATGCATTAATGGCACGTTAGAATGTGAGACGTTACTGACCCTTCCCAGGCATCTCAAACCTCTCTGGATATCCAAGCGCGTGGGGTTCGCTTTGTTGCTGCATACAAACTCAACGACGGCTGCAAGGGCGGCATCAAGGATGCCATTCGACAAATGAAGTCCCTTGTTTCGGATCTACAAGCGTTCCGTTGCCAACACGAAGCTATCATGAAAATGCGGAAGGAGATTACGCTGCTTCAGAACGAGCAACAGGCCAGCCAGGAACAGGGTGCAGAGAATGCTGAGGGCTAGATTAGGCATAGGCTGGTGGTGGATTTGAAGACGAAAGGCCTGAGGGTGGAAGGTTGTGGTGTGGAATGCCAGGAATGGTGAGAGGCAATTGGTAGGCGTTGCGTGACGCTTGGTACAAGTTTCAAGATCTTGTTGCTAGTTTCTTTGCTTGATTTTAAAGGGTTGACTTGGGTTACGGTCGTGGTTATTTTCTGCTTTGTTCGGTCGGCAGGTCTTGAGTCAAAGGGTTCTTCCGTGATTGTATTTTCTACCTAATGCTTCATAATATTTAATGGTACTGGGTTTAATGTTCACTATTAAAAATGTTCGGAATACTTATGCTCCGTGCTATACGACTCTTGATCTTTTGATTCATTCCAGAGCTTGCTATATCCGCTCGAGCTTTGTAAATTTGATAGCACCGCTCTTTGGTACTTAAGCACCACTCAGGCTGCATGTTGCAACTGAAAGTGATGTTGTTCTCTTTGAGGCATAGTAGTTAGCTATATAGAGAATGAGATGTCTTGTAACTACTAGAATAGGAAAGATAAGGAGATGAGAGAGAACTCTGGAGGGGGATAAGGCCTAAGGCTGCCAGTACAGTGCAACCAAGGCTCTGGGCCGTCGTAACAAGATCCCGATCCTACACTGCACTGCTCACTCTCTTACCTTGAGAATAATCAGAAACCATGTGGTTTCAAGTTATCCCCGGACACAAGCACTGTCCATACTCTTGCTGCATGCAGGCCTGAAAGCACCAGAAAGATCTTAGAATTTGCGAGCTACTAAGTAGAATTAACCTCAGTGAAGCTCTCTGAAACTAGAAGCTGCTATTCTCCACTGGATAAATATTTGAAACTGCTGCAACAACTCAAAGGTCAATGTTGAAAGTTAAGTAACGTTCGCCGTTCGTACGAAGTCTTGGCGTCGGACGTCGAGACGAGGATCTGACGGCCACCACCATGCTCCCAGGCTATATAGTGGCTCTCTAGCCCTTCTCTCTAATACTAGTTGTTGTCTTTCTTTTCTACCACCTTTGAACACCTTTTGACCACCTCTGTCCAAACCACCGAATCCCGACGTTCTCGGATCGATATTACGTCAGTCAAGAAGCGCGGGGCAGCAAATTCCTAGCCTCATAAATCAGTGCCAAAAGAGTCCCCGCTTGGCGGGTCAAAAGACGACAGCCGATTTGTTGAATGGAAACAGAAGGAGGAAAGAGCGCTGCGCTGCAAACTTGCCACCTTAAGTGGAGACTGGGGATGAGGCTAGGAAAGAGCCAACTCTGACTTGAATTTTCGTTTGTGGGGGTGGGTGGTAGCCTCGCCAAGCCCAGCGACCGCAGAAAGTTGTGGGCTGGCTCCTTTGCTTCCCTTCATGCAGCATCAACCCTCCGCTCTCTCTTTTCCATGAACCCCTCTCCGTCTTACATAACAAACTCTTAAACGGCTACGGACCGAATGCCGCCTAGAAGTCTCTCGAAAACCTTACTTCACAAAAATTACTCAAGTTATTACTATGTCTGTGAAGTATCTCGTAGCAGCCGAAGGCGCCATTGTAAGTAGGCAAATATAACTTTGAAGCAGACGATTATGAAAAGGTCACGGAAGTAGAATTCGAAGAGATCACGGAACTGTTCAGCACCTAGTCTCATAAATCAGCGGGGTTGTCACACAACGTTCCCGAAGCTTTGAGCCTCGCGGACCTTTCTAGAGACGCCTTACTTTGCTCGGTTGCGCCGCGCACTTGCTTTCAAGATTTCAAGGCCCGAAACAGCAAACTTCTTAGGAGACGGATCCCGTCTAAGAAAACTTATCGTGGCTTTTCACCAACCCTTTCGAACCCCTAGCATACCGAACGAATAACGAGAATATCCTCAAACATTACCTTCTAAAAGTCATTCTCGATGGCCTACTTCAAAACGCCCTGGGCCCCCGAACTGCATTTTTATCTGCTTCTCGCAGTCGACTCTTTCGATACGCTCATGAATGTACTTCTTGCTGTACCCTCTCTGAGACCAGTCTTTGGCCAGTACCCAAACTGTATCCTTCTCGCAATCCTCAACAAAGAGATGGCGCTCTTCCCCGGAACGATACTCTCAGGACGCTCAATCGCTCTCCATGCACTGAAGCTTTATAGCATCGAGCGTCTCTACAAAAAATTTCACCGTGATGAAGAAGACAAGTCTGGCCGCTCAGCCATACCTGCGTCTTCTGTATCAGCTCAAGCAGCGGTAGACTTGCTGAATCGGATGTTTCCTGAAGATGATGTGAAGCTTGAGGATTCTTCACGAACCCATGGCCAGGAGCTACGATATTGGATCAACTGCGTAATCCAACTACAGGTAGTAAAACCAGACATGGTAGCCAAATCGGAAAAGAGAGAGGAGGATACCCCACAACGTTTCTCGGAGGCCACGGTCCTACGATTGATCGAAACACACCAGATCCTCAGAACCGCTTATGTCAACTTCGTCCGAGACGTCCCCGGAGAGGTGCAAGAACGACGATTATATGCCTTGTCGCAGCTCGAGCCTGACGTCAAAGTTGACCGAAGCAGTCGGAGTGCGGATATTGCACTTGCCTCGTCTTTGCCTCTTTCAGATAGGGAAAAGCACTCGATTATGCAGGCTGTGTATGGACTTTGCTTTGCGGTGGAGATGAAAAAGATATCATGGGATTGTAGACACTGTCTGCCTGGGATCCATCATTCGGAAATCACAGACAGCATCTGGGGACCTTACGACACAATCTGGCAACTCGAAGCCATCACGGCGGTATACCGGTACCTCGAGCGCAAAATCCTCGCACCCATCCGCTCCGCAACAACGGACAGGGAGGTCTTCTGGGAGTATTTCGGCTATCAATTCACCTATGAATCCGACGCTCACGACAACGATGACTTTTACGAACTCTATTTCGGCGCCTTGGTCGTGCAGTTAGGCCTCGTCACCCTCATCAGCCACTACAATCTTAATCCCACACCGCTATCCTCCTGGCCGACCCCAGACGGAACAACTCTTCTTCTCGACGAGGCGAAAGAAAACGGATGGATTCCCGTCATAGCAGGTCACCAACTACGGCCTATCATCGCCCCCGACATTAAAACCGTCCGCGGACGTGGATCCTTGAATAGTCACCACGCCTATCGCCTTGATGATCAAAAGATCCGACGCCGTGTCCGAGGTATCTACGACGATACCTTCCACCTTGAGAATTACATTCCCCTTCTCCGGATAGCAGACGAGCGATGGAACGGATTTTCTTACATGGAGGATCATTATCCCCAGCACATCACTGATTTCGAGATCGACGAGTACTACTGGGACGATGATGAGCCCTCGGCATTCTGCTGGTGGGCGCCTTTCTCGTATATGCGGTGGAAGAGTACCGGGGATGTGAATGAAGAAGCTGTGTACGCCGACTTGTGTATGTGGGATGATAGGAGGCTGGAGTTGTGGGGTTTGAGGTGGCCGTATGAGGTGAGGCAGGAGGTTGGAGAGGAGGAGGAGGACGTGAAGTGTAGCTAACAGTCAGTCCCGTCCGTCCGAGGAGCAATTGATCAACTCTAATACTATAACATATACAAATGTTCTCTAAGATCTACTTAGTCCTTCTTTATCTGAACCGTGGGACCTAGAATCTATTCACCCTCACATTCCTCCGCCAGTATCTAAGTACCTTGTAGCATGCCCACACAGAAGCCTCTGTTACTCAGAAACCATCCCCAAGCCGAAGATAACCAGCACTCTTAACCTTAGAATCCCTTAAAACCCATGTCCCAACACATCCTCCACCTTCAACCCCGCGACCGCAGCCAAAGCCTGAGCGGCAACCTTATGCAACATCAGCAAATTCTCAATCTTCTGAGCAGCAGCAGCCTCGTCCATCTCAGAGCTGCCGTCCATTGTTCTGATTGCGGTTTGAACCACTGCGGCGTTGGTCGCATTCTTGAGAGCCATCATATGGTTATGAGGAAGTTTGTCTTCAAGGTCCGAGGAAAGCTCGCTGTGAGCCTTCTGATCGACGATGAGGAAGTCGGAGTCGGCAACAGATAGAGTGGCTGTGGACATTGGGGTGTGTTGATCCGGCGACCAAGCATCTGAAGCGTCTTCCTCGCCGGCCAACTCTGGCTCCGGGTGCGGTTCTGGCTGCGGTTCTGGCTGTGGTTCTGGCTGTGGTTCTGGCTGTGGTTCTGGCTGTGGTTCTGGCTGTGGTTCTGGCTGTGGTTCTGGCTGTGGTTCTGGCTGTGGTTCTGGTTGTGGTTCAGGCTGCGGTTTTGGCTGCGGAGGTGGTGCAGTAGCTTGAGATTCTGTCGACGTCGACTGGGTTATGTGATTGGGCTTCGTGCCTCTGACAACTGGGGTCTCTGTTCCGCGCGTCAGTTTGTTTGCTCACTCAATGAAACTGCTCTCCCAAAAGACAGTCGCCCCTTACCCGCAAGCTGCCCAATTATTCTGCGTTGGAACTTCGCGTTCACTACTTTATGCCAGTTCATGAGGTAGGAACCATGGTAAGTTGTGCAGTGCCCCTGGATTTCAGCGACAGTATCGGTGGTGAAAGCGCAAAGGAAAGGGCAAAGGAAAGGGCAATGGAAGCTGTTGTCGGGAGAGCGGCAAAGAACAAAGCATGTCGGGCTTCCCTCAGTTCTGCCTTCTGCGATGTGGGCGTGACAAGCGTGCTCGTTAGTCGTGCCCGAAGGAGGCTTGCGAAAGAGCTCTGCTGCTGTTTTCTTGCAGCCTGGACAATTGTTGAAGAAGTAGTGTGTAATCACTTCCATTGTTGTAGAGGTAGTTAAACTTGTTGATTGTTGTAGATGCAATTGAACTTGTTGAGTGATGCTCGCGTTTGTCTTGTGATATTCGGTCACAGTGTAAAGGGTGGAACGAAACGGGAAGGGGAATGTTCCAGCAAACGTCCAGTAAACATTCTTATAAACATTTCTTCAAAGCATGTTTAACGTCGAGTGTTTAACGTCGAACGCTCAGCGTCCGCAGAAAGTCGTGGATTGACTCTTTTGTTTCCCTTCATGCAACATCGACCCCACCTTTGTCTAACCCCACGCTCTCTCTTTCCCATGAACCTCTCTCACTCCTCCACAACAACCTCCCCAACGGCTACGTACTGAATGCCGTCTAAAGATCTCTCGAAGGCCCTACTTCAATCACAAACATCAACCTCAAAAGAAGTTTCTCTTTGCAAGCACTCTAGACCCTCGCTGAAGACAATCAACTTCCTCACAACAGACAAAGTACCACAAAGATACTGGCGATGGCCGTATGTCCTTTCAGAACGGGCTGGTCGTTGGAGGTGTTATTCAGACCATTACTGCCGTTGACGTTGTGAGTCCAGTACCTTCTCTTGACTGATTTCGTTGTTTGCATGGACGTTCGCATATCTTATGCTAGGCAAAGATCCCAGAGAATCCTGCTGCGAGCAATACATCTGCAACGGAAGGATCGGCTCCACATACCTCTGCCGGCCTCAAGCGAGTATGGACGGTTCTTCCAATTTCAGAAATGTTGCTAACAATTCCGAATGTAGACTTTATCACCTCTCATTGAGAATCTGAAGAAACGTGGCAATCTGTTCCTCGAGGCATATGATTATGTCAAGAGACACAAGGCTATGCTCAAGGAATCTGGATGTCGTCACAAATCATCGCCAAATTGTCTACGAACTGCAGACTTTCCGGCATCACCATCATGCTGCGGAAGGAAATGGACCAGAGAGTCTTTGACGTGAGGAAGAGAAGAAGGAAGTTCGGTCGGCGGTGGAGGAGTAAGAGGGCGATGAGGCCGAGTAAAAGGGCAAGACCGATGCTATCAGCTCTGCCGGTATCTGGGAAGACGCTGGATCATGATGTTGAATCAGCTCGTAGCTGAAGGATCAAGGCTTCGCCGTTTATGGTGCTTTATCTGGGCGTTTGATGCTTTTTCTCCTTTGCATTTATTCCTATTAAGACCTATCTCAACTGCACTTCTCTCTTTTTATGGTGGGCTCGAGTCTAAAGACATTTCATCAGTTAAGTTTACTCATGCTTCATTCATTTATGAATCATCCTCAGAGCCTTAGCTCCAGCAGTATGCAACCGCAATATCTCCTCAATCTTCTCCGCAGTTGCCGCCTCATTAGTGTGCGGGTTTCCCATTGCTTCCATAGTAATCTCCAATACCTTCTTCGCTGCCATATTGCGAAGAGTAGCCAGCTCAGTTACCTCAGTATCCTCCTCTTCACTTGAAACTTCAGCCATCCTGTCATCACCTGATGACAAAACAGGCAGTCTCAGAGCCACATCTTTCATAGGTGCCGCAATATCTACCTCCCATCAGCCCGACCATTCACCTCCATCCCATCCAAAGATTCCCTACCTTTCCGATACTTCCTCCTAACCCGCCAAACTCCCCTCCCCAACACCTTCCTCTCCCTCGAAAACCTCCCTCCCGCCCAGCGCATCCCCTCATCCCCCACCTCCTCCACCTCCAAATCCCGCAACTCCATCAAGCTCACAACATCAACATGTGTAAGACTATGCCCCACAAAACCCTCCTTCTCCGAGCTGGAATATTCGCAGCAACGGACCGGACAGTAGAATTGACCGTCACGGGAGCGTTCGACTCGGACGGGAATGCCTGGAGCTGGAACGTGCATGCGGCGCGGGTACCACCCGAAATGGATAGTACCGGACCAGGTGGGGCCTCGGGGTGATCGGCCGATGTGGAGGTCGATGTGGTTGAGTTCGGCGCAGTGGAAGGGGAGGTGGTGGAAGGTTGGGTTGGGGGTGAAGCAGGTGGGACAGAGGCGTGGGGCGGAGTTGGAAGCGGAGGACATGGCTGAAATGGTGGGGTTGAGTTGACGATGCATCGATGAAGAGGTGGGGATTTGAAGTGATATGTGTTAAGAACATCTGAAGGGTTGCGGATAGGGCGTCACTAGTATTAAGGGTACCTATGTATGTATCAGAAGTAAGTAAGTACTGAGTGTATTTCAGCTTGGAAACTCCGTGGTGCTGTGAAGTTTGGAGGTTGCAGATACACCGGGGGCTCAACAATGCTTGTAAAATGCAACAGCATGCAGCGCTGCGCTCTCGTTCTGCTAGTTTAGATTGGTCGTAGTCGAGGTGCTGTTGGAGCATGGAGGGGTTTGGGAGATAGGTTAGTTTGCCAGCATTGGAATGTTTAATAAGAATGTCGATGCGGGAGAATGCAGATTCAGCAATGTAACATTTCTGGCTTAAATGCCGCGGAATGAAGTTTTGAGAATGAGTTTGGAGAAAGCACGTTGCTACAGGGACAGTGCATGCCATACCACAAAAGTTGCATCAAAACATACAGGCGGAGGTAACCACATAATCGGGAAGCTCTATTCATAACCATAAGACGACTTCTAAAGAGAAGAACAAAAGGAAAGAAGAAAACAACAACTGCCAAACGGGCAGAGAAAGCACAAAAGAAACCGACCTCTATCCACACCCATTAATCCACATACCCACTAATGACCAGGAGCCACCTGCCCCAACTGCAACCTCTCCCACTTCAACGCAAAACTCAGCAGCAACGCCCCAGCTCCTCCCGCAACAGGCACCCAATACGTCTTTGCCATAGCCGCCACAATAGCCTCCAAAACCTTCGCCAGCTCCTCCTCACTAACATTCTTCAACAGCTCCGAGCTAGCCCCACTAATAGCCCTGACAACCTCCTCCTCTGGCAAGCCTGGAATGGCTCTCAAGATCCCACTCTTTGCATTGTTGACGAAGATGGCCCCAGCAGTACTAAGACCAATCGTCAAGCCACCTAGTTGAGCAACAAGCATGTATCCGATAGCACGGCCCACCTCGTGAGGCGCGACCATGCCTTGGACGACGGCGATACCGGCTTGACCGAAGATACCGACGCCGACGCCGAGGAGGACTTCGAAGCCGTAGATTTGGGCGACCGAGGTATTCATGTCGATCTGGGTCATACCGATGGAGCCACCGAGGACAAGGGCAGTACCGACGATGTAGGTTGGTGTGTAGTAGCCAATCTTCGAGAGGTAGAAACCTTCCATAACGGTGAAGGCGACGAGGAGGATGATGAATGGGAGGAGACGAACTGCTGCATCGGTGGCAGAGTCGCCGCGGGTGAATTGGAAGAGGAGTGGGACGTAGTAGACGGTTGTGAAGGTGCCGCAGCCTCCAACGATCATGATAAGGAAGACGAGCAATGGGCCTCTCTGCCCGAGGAAGTGGAGTGGGAATATGCGGTTGTCGGGAGTGGTCAAGACGTTGAAGTACTCGACAAGGGCGAATGCAATGATGAAGAGGCCACAAAGCGTCCAGCAGGCAATGATGCGCCCATCGTCCCATGCGTAATCGACACCGCCGAAGGAGAGAGCAATAATTCCAGTGAGGAATGCTCCCATGGAGGTGGCAGTACCGAGGAAATCCATCTCCTTGAGGACGATCTGGGAAAGAGGAGTGTTGTTATTTGGTCGTGGGTTATTGGATGGAAGGAACCACCAGAAGATGGGAAGACAAGCACCGCCGA
This sequence comes from Ascobolus immersus RN42, assembly GCA_003788565.2. Classification (NCBI taxonomy): domain Eukaryota; kingdom Fungi; phylum Ascomycota; class Pezizomycetes; order Pezizales; family Ascobolaceae; genus Ascobolus; species Ascobolus immersus. The sequence goes on from ML119767.1 coordinate 83,532, forward strand.
CAAAGAGATTGAGGTAGAAGCCCCAGCGCCAACCGTCATGACGAGCAAGATCGTGGAAGCCAGCGCCAATGATAGGCCCCAAGACTACACCGGCTCCCCAGACGAGGCCAATGAAAGACAGGTAGATTGGACGCTCCTTTCCAGTCGTGAGGATCGAAATGAAGCTGACAAGACCGACATAGAGACCATTACCACCAAGACCAGCAAGCGCTCTGCCAATGATTTCTGCATCCATGGTGTTGGCTGCTCCACAGAGAGCCGAGCCGACCAAGAAGAGGAAGAGGAAGAAAATGTAAAGCCATTTGGTATTGAAAATCGTGTAGAGTTTGCTGAGAGGCAGAATGCAGATTGTGCCGGCAAGAGTGAAACTGACTGAGAGCCATGGTATCTTCTCAACGTGTCCAAGGTCGCGAGTAAGGTTCGGTATGACGACTGCGACAATTGTATTGTCGACAGCATAGAGGAAGGCCGTTGAAAGCAGAGCTGCCATTACGATGAACCACTACGAGAAGCAATGTTAGACTCCATATTCACCAGCAATAATTCAAAATTGGTCTTACCTTCAAGCCCGTTATTGAACGTACTTCCTCTTCGGGCTGAGGAATGGCCTTCTCATCAGCGACTGGAAGTCCAGAATCGGATGAGTAGCCCCCAGATTCATATCCAGTCTTTGTATCCGGAACTGGAAGATTCGCGGAGGAGTTCGAGGTCGACATGGTGAACTGATTCGGCTGTGTTGTCTGGGTGTTGTCTAGAATCGTTTCGATGTCGAGGCTAGATTCTGATGTTCCGCTTGCTGGCAGTCGACAGGATTTCGAGGTTTGCTATCCGAACCGGAAGCTCCCTTCCTGTTCCCTTTATACACGGATCCCGACAGGTCGCCATGTTGCATCATTCGGCGGTGGATGACATTCGTTTGGCTCTCGATATCGCAATGTGCCTTACTTCGACAATCATCGAATGCCAAAGAACAAAGGTCGAAGACGGTCGGAGTAACTCTCCCTGAACACTGTAAACACGATAGAGTCGGAGGGAGTTGAGTGCGATGACTGATTTATAATCAGCCAACCACTTAAAACTTTATTGAAGATTAGCATCCATGTCCAACGTCGCGCGAACCAAGAGAAGCCAAGACCGGGGAGAATTTATGCCGATTCAGCCTCAGGGGATGGTGAAGCTTACAAATTCAATACCAGCCTTAACGCCCTATCCCCAAATCGGACTTATCAAACTTGACAGCCTATCCAAAGTGATTTTGACAGACGCCCGATATCAATCTTTTGCGCTCAACAGGCTAGTTCTATGCCACGATGACTCGAAAATTCGTCTTGGAACCCTTGAATTGGGTATGAGGCAGACAGGGGTGCGGTATGAATAAGCTTTTATTCGTTGGATCTACACACCATCATGGCAATCCCGCTAATTGATTAGCATATCGAGATGACGATATCCTGGCAACTGGACGGTTGTTTGATCATGTAGATTGAGGCTTCTAGATGACTGGGCGAAGGAAGCACGGGCTTATCCGACTGCGAGGAACTCCGGAAGCTCGACAGAAGCTGACCGGAACCCGCAAGCCCGGTTTTTCCGGTCGGATCCTCCTGCTACAAGGAAATTAGAAACCGAATTCCGACTTGAGAACGATTCGACTCACCATTGCATTGATTTTCCGTCATCATGCCTTAAAGGCTCCCCATATTCTCCGCCTCTCCACTAGAAAGCCCTTCTTGTCGAAGATCACCCCTTCATCCTTCAAAAGCCTGAGCTTTCTCTGGCCCATGGTTCCATCCGCTTCCTTCTTCCACTCACCAAAGAACCCGCCAAGGAATCCATTTGCTGCGACGACTCGGTGACACGGCACTCTCGGGGCGAAGGGATTTCGTTTCAAAGCTCCACCAACTGCCCTCGGACTCGACTTCAGTGCATTCGATAACATCGCATATGTTGTGACACGTCCTTTGGGAATCTGAATGAGGAGAGCATAAACCCGCTGTCCAGCTGTAAGCTCGGAGAAAGCCCCCCACCACCTCTCGTGCGAGACAGCACCAACTTACATTTTGAAAGTCTGTAGTTTTTGGTGCAGGCTTAACGCTGGAGACTATAGACTCGAAAGAGACTCTTTCGGGGGATTCGTCGGGGGCTTTGTGATCGATTACGGGAATATCGGTTCGGTCAGGCTCGTCTGTTGAGGCCCGCTCCGGTTCGGTAGTTGGCGGGGAGGGAGGGAAAAAGGGTGAAAACTCCTCATGGTCGGAGCCCAGCTTCGGCGATGACGTTCGGACGGAAGTAGACATTAAGGTAGAGGTAGATTAGAGTAATTGAAAGCAAAATTATACCGTAGACGTGCTGAAAGCAGAGGGTATCGGTCGTTATGGTCGTGAGTTGTCGAGTTTGTTGTGAAGATGGAGTTTAGTTGGGGAGACGTGACTCACGCGTAAAGTGGTGCACGCTGGCACGTGAAAAGATAATCGGAATCTTATCGTGTGTGACGTCAACCGGAAATGTCCGCTCATGAACCAGAGACTAACATCATACAACCTTCACCACCAAGCCGACAAACAAAGCCATCTCGAGATGAGCTGCACTTCACCACATTGCGATAAGCTTGTGCTATCGGTAAGATTCATCCGGTGGTGAGCAACCCTTTTTTTCCAGATTCAGGTGGTGCTCACAACTGCTACAAATTCCCAGATTCGCTTTGACCCTGCCTCCGATCGGCCAATAACAACATTCTCGACATGCCAGAGCAACGAAACTCAAATGAAGCGATTCTGAGGAGCTTTGATTCCGCATCTCACTCCCGATACCCATCAAAGCTTGCTACCGGCAAATATGGTGATTCGGGATGGTTGGCCCGATCATGACGTATCAGTCTCAAATCATCCAATCTCCAAGCAGTCAGCGAAAGCAACGGCATGGCTTATCCTTCCATGGAATTTGCCCAAACGCTTGGTGGTTGCAATGCTGAAGGCGCCGGCGGCCAATTAAAGGAGTCAGAGAAGGTACGGCATCTTGATTACGGGCGGCTTTCAGAGGGCTAACGGTTGCAGACTCGCTCAATTGAAGCTCATTGCTTTCCAGGCTGGTATTTTGTTCATGAGGTAATTTTTTCCAGACGAGTGCAACATTTTGGATCCCAGTCTGTACTGATAGACCGGATGATCAGAAGGCGGTTCCTCTGACGTGAGGTTATTCGGATAGCACTCTCGACGGGCCGACTGAACCACGGGTTCGGTTCATGTTATTGAGCAAATCGGTTTCAGTCAGCGAATGCCACATGTGTGCATTGCTTCATTCTCGATCTTTGGTTCTCATCGAGATATGAAACACGCCATGGCTCTTTCTACGTCGGCATCGAGCCCCTCATCTACGGCCAACTGCGAGCCTGGCAACCATCTGCACTTTCTCAACTTCGATAACCAATCCCAGCTCTCTCTCGTTCGCACTGCCCCGCCGGATTACGCATTGGCAAGCATATCAAGGAAAGGCATACGTACTCTTTCTAAAAGAAAGCCTCTTGGAAGCCTGTCAGATCTGATATGTTATTCTTGGGATTGTGGCTTTGATCTTGTCGTTATCCCTTCGACAACTGTTATATCGGGGAATTTTACTAGTATACTTAAGTCTCGTTGAATTCCACTATGCAGCTGGTCCGCGGATCCGTCAGGAAGAGCAACCTTTTCCCCACACATGGGGCTTGAAGGTGTGTAACTCCTATTATATCTCATTTGTTTCTCTACTAACCTCTTTAAAGGTGGGCCAGCTACGGAGTTTCTTCAATCATCGAACATAGTACGGAAATTTCAGGTTAACAGAACAGCTTCCGATGATACAATCAGTAGCCTTCTTGTTCTCACTCGCCCATGCGATCTTTTACTTCAAATCTCGTACACCTCTTCGCCATCTATGATGGTTCCCGCTAAGAGGAGTACTCTTACAGGGCTCCTTGACCTCGCCAGAATATCCTTCAACCAACACCATATCTCAACTCTGGACAGCAAAGCGTCTCTCCACCGGCATCAAGCCACCTTTCCTCTATCAGTCTTCGGGGTTGGTTGACGCTACCGTAAGACGAACCTCGAGATTTCGGTCTTTCGGATAACAACTACACAAAGCCCTTCCTCAGGCTCAAAAATAGACCTCGAAAGTTAGCCGACATATCGGTTTCTTGCTGTTTCTTCTTTCAGACCTGTCAAGATATTTCTCGTCGACGTCAGAGGAATAGGAGAGTGCTCACATGGCACGTTTGGCAGTCTTCAACGGTAAGCCCCAGCAGAAACAATGAAAGTTCAGTGAGCAAATACTACCTTATCAGGTACTTTTGCACCTGATCCTTCGCCGACTGCCGGTACTGGAGAGTTTGGTATTGGTCATTGTCTTAGTTGGCCCTGGTTGGGGACTTGGGTAGGAACTAGGATAACATCCTGCGTTGGTGGTTCCATCACTCCCTTGACTTGAGTCACTCACTGAGGTCCGTACGGATATCCCGACTCGATGGGAAGCAGACCTGGGAATTCTGAATCGGAAGCAGATAAACCTTTGTGGAGTGGTCGTCAGTGTGAGTGACATCCGGGCAGTCGATGTGGCCAAATTGTTATCCGAAAGCCGCCTGAATACATTTCCAGCTCGAAGGCGGCGAGAGCTCTGCTGATTCTATACTTTAGTACTGTTCGATTGCGGCTGTTTAGCATCTTCCACAAAATCTCGAGCACGAATACCCTGTACCTACATCCTATCCGATACCGCAATCCCTTACCGACTCCGTCAAGCCGTCTTGGAACACGATGACTAGCTGTTTTGGTGGCTAGTCACGGCTGTTGCTGGAGTGTCAGACTTTCGTTAGCTCCTCGTCGGTCCGGCACTAGACGAACTAGCACCCTTGTCGTCGGTCTTGGCTGGTGGACAGTGGCCGACACGGCCTGCTCAGAGAGATGCTGCATGTCACACATCTTGTTGATTTCAGAGGGGGGGTGAATGTGGTACGCAGGTAAGGCTCGACTAGGAACAGCAGAGAACAACCCTTACTGTCATATGGCCTACTACATGTACTGCCTTGACGGTGAAGACATCGACTTGATAAATTTGGCCGGATATGAGAGCTTCCACCCTATCGAGTGAGTCTGTGCATTCGAATCACGGGCTGATTTGCTAACGGTGAGCCATCCGGGTGAGGTCTTGCAGGTCTACGCTGTCGTTGCCTTGATATGATCCGAAGAGAGGAACCAGAAGAGCCTCTCCCTCTTTCAGAGATTGCGGCAGTTACATAATTCGAACAAATCCAAACAAAAAACACCGCGGAATTCCTTCTGGGCTATTTCTGCCTTCACAAGAACGCTCGGAAATCGAATTACAGCAAAAATTCTGAGATCTTTTTATTTTCAGGTGTTCGAGGCGGATTTCTGTGTTGATTTCTGGAATTTGACATTTGCTTATTCAATTAGCACTGGCCAACTCTACAGTTGCTGCATTTTTAAAGGCGGTATGCTCGGCTCCATATTATACCCGACGGCTTGGAACTGAGGCTAATACTTACATCTCACCATGTCCGTTTGAGATGCCGACCGAGCGAATGAAAGGGCACTTTAATAGAGGATGGGATCTTCTCGCTCTTGGATGTTACCATATCGACCAGAACGTGGCATGTTCTGAACTGTCGGAATTATGTCCAGGCAACCTTCGTTCTCCTCGACAGAGTTGGCCTCACTACACTGTGCTTACTCGTTTCGCAGAAGTCGGAAGGAGAATATTCGGTTTGCGAAGAATGAGTGCACTGTCTCGAACCCCTTCAAAAGCGGAATGGTCCGAATCTGAGTATCCTGCCTTTTTTAATTTTCACTGTTGTTACATTCGATCGGGTGGGCATATACGCAGTGACTTCGATGGACTACCGATACGAGTTATGATATCAATAGAGGATCTTCAGTACGTATCTGCAGCGTCTGCGATTCCCTACATATCACAGTACACGTACAAAGGCTCGACCCAGAGCCCTACGGTACGTACAGTTGTCACTGACGATAAACAGGTTTCAACTCGATTTGCAGCTTCCTCGGTTGCAGTCAAGCTTACGGTTTCACCAGGATTCGCCCAATCGCCATGTACCAGGTTCCTCTTCCGGCAGCTAATACATGCTGTCAGCTAATGTAACTGGTACAGAGGCTTGATTACACCGCAGACGTACCCCACGATTGGCTAGTCATATCCGAGAGTAGTGCCTATTCATTGGAGATTGGGAATACACATTGCGATTGGGTGAGCTTGGCCCAGTTCTGCACATTGAAGATACCGCAAGTGCTGCAATAATGGAGGTACTAAGACTGACGGCTGATAGATACATTCTGCATGACTACATTCTGTACTCAGTTCAAGTCTTGGTAAGAGTACCTCCAATTGGCGATGAGAAAGAATCCTCGTTTGCCCAATCTCGTCGTGGAGTTCGTTTCTTTTCCACCTGGACCGGCGGTGACAATAGCTCGACTCTACATACGGTTCTGATCGACATCAGTCATCTGCCGTCCGTCCACTCGACACTGAATGCGCTGCTGATCTATTGCCAGCTTTTAGGATTTAGGGCTTAACATCCGGAACCGACAGCAAAATCCCAACTATCGAGCCGCGGCTCCAAGTATTGCACAATACAAGGATGGATACCGTGGTTCCGCCCCTCGTGGTTACTTCAGGATTCACGGGTAAGTTAATTTAGCATCGTGGTGCCTGTTTACTGTCACAATTTCTCGTACGCATTCAACCCAGGAGTGGTAACATGCGATTGCGCCTGGTGGTGTCATCGTATCTATGGACAACTGACATGGGATTTATTTTTGCGCTCTCGTCTCACTCGGCGGGAGTGGTTATTTGTGGGGCACCCCTGTCCTGCTTGCAGTGACGTTTTTCTGCCTTCGTTTCTGTCCAATGAGATGGGACCAGGTCAAGGTGCATCTAGAGCGGCATGTTCAATGACGGAACAACGTCATTCCCCTCTGGAGGTTTGGGGCTGAAGAAAGGAACACCCCACTATTGCCTGCCTGGGCAATCTAGGGATCTGCAGTATTTGTGGTGCTCTTATTGCTGTCGCTTCTTTCGGCACTTTCGTCAAAAGCAATGGGACGCAGGCAATTCTGGCACTTTCGACATACCCGAAGACGAACGACTGCAGATCCGCTCGATCAAGACAGATCCTTCCCGTGTTGACCACACTCAGAAATGAGAAGAAAAGGCACACCCTTCAGCAGCACTGCAGCGGGTATCGGCATTCTCAGGGCACCTGTCGGTTCGAATTCAGAGCACAAGGCTGACGCCCCTCACGTCAAATTTGTGAAAGCCGCCCAGAGCTTCACCGTTCACCGGTCGAATTCAGAGCCTTTCGCCCAATCTTCACAGGAAGATGCCGGAACTTTTGCGGAGTCTTCGGTATTGGACCAGTCACAACGTCAGCCCAAGCGACTTGGCCGCCGAAAGCTTTCGTCCGGTATGCTTTCACCGAAGCTGCGAACGGGAGGTTCCTTCTTGGTTTGAACATACTTATTGGAGTATCCAAGCCGTTGGGAGCGTGGATGCTTTCATGCCGAATCAGAGGCGGACGTCTATCATTTGAGTTCTATGAGTGGTATGTAAAACCAACCCTTTGAAGAACTCATTGATGATCCGCCAAATTTTCTTGAGAGGCAGCACAGACGCTGTATAATGCGAAGTGCGTATCGTCGTCGAGGAGAGGCCATACATAGGGACTGCGCATGGTTACCATTATCTTGGGCTTGGTGGCACTGAAAGTAGTATGAGATACAAGGGCGCACAGTTGCCGTCGCGTCGAAGATGGCCGCCCTTCGAATTTGTTCCACCCCGAAATGAGAACCGAGAATTGACAACTGAGTACAAATTACTGCTTGAGCACGTGAGCACATGCTGACGACTTGGAGTTTTCTAAAGTTGGGTATCAACTGGTGGGCCGCAGGTGACATCATCTCCTGCATAGCTTACTGGCATTGACTTGCTCATGGATTCTTCGAGAGGTTCTATTGAGACTTTAAATTTATTAAAATCGAGTGCAAGAAGCTTTCTTACGCGAAAGCGGGTTGCCTCCTTCCCGAACAAAAGCAGCGGTCCGGAAATGTTCCGGTGAAGAGCTGGCAGGCCTGAGAAGAGTCTCACAGCTACAAAGTGCGTCATAAATGTTTTCAACGATGAGATGATATATTCGCCTTAGTGGTCTAGTGGTATGATTCCTGCTTTGGGTTCTCGGATTCAATCTTGCAGGAGGTCCCCGGTTCAATCCCGGGCTGAGGCCGACTCTTCTTTTGACGTTCCTTTTTGCGCTCGGAGCAAAGCGCTAGCCCGTCTCACTCTTGCCAAAGTCAAAGGCATCGCTCCTATTAACTTACCCTTTTGCTTTAAATCTATCCGTACATTAATCTGAGACTCATTAGAGGTGTTTCTTCAACCGTTCAAAGAACAGTGTCCCTTTTGCTGTCGTTGAGAGTGTCTTTTCGGCTCAGTTTGAGTGCCATTGTTAACGAACAAAGACAATTATTCAAAAGATTCATAGTCAATCCGATTTGAAGTCATACGAGAGAAGAAGTGACAAATGTAGGGGCAGAATACTGTTGAATTGCCGCTATATACTTCTCAGTACCAAGCCCATCCAAACATAAACAAGTGTGAGACCTCCTGGCCTCCTTCAACCCTGCCCGGAGAGACCCAAGCAAAGTCGAAGTAAGAGCATGCACCAATCCCCAAAGCAAAAGACAGTGATCCCAACCCCAAACCCAAAAGAAACTCCGCCTATAGCCAACCGAACTGAACCCAAAACCATGCGCCAAAATCAAAAACCAAAGAAACTCCGCCCATACCAAAGCCACCGATATCCCAAGTCATAAACATCATAAACGTCATCAAGAGAGTGCATTAAAGAAACCAAAAACTCCACCAGAAAAAAACGAAATAACTATCATTGGAGATAGTAGAAAAGCAGCTCCGGTAGGAGAAATCCTATGCCAATTGCGATCGAGGAAAGGAAAGGGAAAGTACCAGTCAGCAGCACCGTGACTCATACAAATCCCATGTTTAAACTTGCAGCCTCGAAATTGAACCCAGAATAGCACCATGACCGGCCAAGCGGAAGACAAGATGAGCAACGAACTGCTTACCAGTCGTGCTTTGGTGGCTTGCCGTGATGATCCTTCTTCTCGGTGACCGTGACGGTTTTGTAGACTGGGTATCCCTTCTTCTCGGTCTTGACGTGGTACTTGGTGCTGGTGACGGTGGTGTATGGGCCGGGAATGTGCTTGGTCTTGTAGATGACCTTCTCGGTGGTGGTGGTAGTTGGCTTGTAGGCGGTGGTAGTGACCCAGACCTTGGGGCCGGGAATGTGCTTGGTCTTGTAGATGACCTTCTCCGTGGTGATGGTGGTAGGCTTGTACGAGGTGGTCGTGAGCCAGACCTTGGGGCCGGGAATGTGCTTGGTCTTATAGATGACCTTTTCGGTTGTGATGGTGGTGGGCTTGTAGATTGTGGTAGGAATGGTCTTGTAGATGGTGGTAGGGATGGTTTTGTAGATGACCTTTTCGGTTGTGGTGGTGGTGGGCTTGTAGACGACCTTTTCGGTTGTGGTGGTGGTGGGCTTGTAGATGACCTTTTCGGTTGTGGTGGTGGTGGGCTTGTAGATGACCTTTTCGGTTGTGGTGGTGGTGGGCTTATAGATGACCTTGAACTCCTTGGTAGTGGACGTGATAGTGGTGGGGACGGTTTTGTAGATGGTGGTAGAGATGGTCTTGTAGGCAGTGGAGGTCTGCCATTCCGTCTTGTACTTGTACTCCTTGGTGGTGGTAGTTACAGTGATGTACTCCGGCTTTGGGCAGTGCTTTGGTGGCTCTGGTCCATGCTTTGGTGGCTCCGGCTTTGGGTGTCCACCATGACGTTCAGCAGCATCAACCTCTGGGTCGGTTGGAAATGGAGAGGCCACAACCGAGGCGGCGAGGAGGGCGAGAGCAGAGACGAGAGAGAACTTCATTTTGAGAAATGGAAAGGTATCAAGCGAAGGTGTCTAAGCGACTGTGGTGTGAGAGGAAAGCGATTGGAGGGTGGTCTGGCTGCTGTCTGGAACGATGGACTCGGAAGCTGCTGGATGAAGATTGAAGGGGTGGTGGAAGGGGGAGTCTTTATAGATTTCGAGATGATGGTGATATTACGGGTAAGAAGAGGTGAGGTGGTGCCTGAGCCTGTCAGAGTTAGAAGATGATACGAGGTTGTCTGGAGGAGTCTGCTCACCGTGCTGTAAGGCTGTTCGTCTATCATCTTCCATCGACCTCTGCCCATTACTTCCATAATCGGACGGTGTTGAAATGTATTGGTACGGCTGATAGACACAGAGCTACTTTGCCAGCACATACTAAAAATTATGCAAGTACATGTCCCGATTCGATGGTGATGTTCTCTGCTGTACCACTTCATCCTTTATTTCCAGATCTGGAATACTGCAACCTGGAATTCTCCATGAATGGATTGCAGTTCTCGCCCGTAAGCAGAAATAGCATGCCAGGGGATTTGGTCAAACCCTCTCTTCTCAGGAATATTATGCCCAGAGCAGCGACTGACCATATTGCAGAATGGCATCATCGATAAAACAAATAAAAAACGAAGATTCATGTGTAGGGGAGTCGAATTCGGGAAGACTCCTGAGAGAGCTAAGGCAACTGTTAGCAAAGGCACCGACGATGCAAAACACGATTCTTACCTCATCACTATATTTGCGAACTCTCCTCTCACCTCCGCCCAAGGATCCGTCAATTTGCCTCGTATAACCTATAACCCACCGCCTAGTCTTTGGAAAGCTTGGTAGCATCAAGCATTTCCCCTTAGGGCTGCCACGTTGAATATCATCACCGGCAGCAGAGTTATCCGTCAGCGAAACTGTACCACCAGGACCCTATAGTTCCCCCGTTAAGACTCCCCGAAGTCATGGCATGAACTGTTTCGGTAACTGCAATGAGATACAGTTCGATGCTACCAATACTGATTCCGGAACTATAGGAGTGGAAATATCCATTGCGGAGAGATGTGTTCCGCCAGGACTGGACTGCACTGCATCTCGCTCGACCTGGATGTTGGCGTGCATGCGGTATTTTGCCGGTGCGGTACCCATGCTGATCTGTACATAAGTAATCCCAGTAAACGGCAGTCAGTATATGTATATGAAGACGCAATTATAGCGGAAGGATCTGTATCTAGAAAAGGAACAAGGCGATCGACAGGTTGTCCATATCACTGTTGCCTGAGACTGTGGTCAGCAAACAATCGCCTTCTAACAGATTTCGATTCAGGAACTCACCAGATGGTGGGCAAGCATCGACACAACTATCCCTGACGTTTCCTGAAGCTTGTCAGTTCATCCATCCATTTCGCCCAAGTTTAGTGGGTTGTCGTTGACGGTAAGACAAAGCTAAAGAGACAAGCTTTCCGATCCCTGTCCGAGCCGCAAGTGCAATCAATTCACCGGGACCGATATTGATCAAAGACAGGGTGACGGTAGAACCCATCAAAGAAACCCGTGGACCAATATCGAGAGGAATTAATTACCCCACGGTGGCAATTCTTCATTCGGCCAGTCGAAAAGCCGGATGAAAGGTCCCTGCAACTGCCTCCAATGAAGTCGCTGCTTGTAGTTCTGCCCTGAATGCTCCTGCAAGGCTGCAGAATCTCGGATTGTCTCTCGCCCGTTGGTCGAATCAAGCGGCGACAAAGTATCAAGGTGCAGGACGGGCTTTGCGAAGCCTCTTCGCCTTTGTGCTAATTCGTTGTGGGCCTGACAGTTGTGGAGAAATCGCTTGTTGTGACTTGTTGTCAGTTCGGTTGTGCCTTTCAGTCGTCATTACAGGTGATGCTTGCGTTGAAAGCATGCTGTCGGCAGCCGTGTTCGGAGTGTTCAGCCGCAGGTGGTGTGTGGGGTGTGTGCAGAAGTGTACATAAAAACCCAATCCGAGAATTGCAGTGGACCGAGTTTGTTCGCCCAATCAACACCTTCTACGCTGAGGTCTGCCCGAACAAACGACAACCCTTTCTTCAATTAGTTTCTCTCAGAGATGTTTCGTTTCGAATCGAACAGCTTCCATTCTTTGTCTATTTTCGTATCAGCAAACTTGCTTCGTAACTACAAGTAAACAAATGTCTTCGTGCACTCTTCTGCTTTCCTCTCGACCGGCAGAGTTTCAAGCCGCAGATCTGACCATGAGAGCCAACTACAAACGCCGGACAAAGAACAGCGGAACGAACCGAGCTCTCGACGGAAGCAACCAGCAGACGGGAACTTCCATCGATCGCCGTAGACAATTGACCATCAGTCAACACTCAATCAGCAGAACTCGCATATCTCAAGTCCTGATATCTCAAAGCCATACACAAAGCTAGAAGCCCGTTTCATTCCCGCACATCCTGCAACTCAAGAAGTTGAGCGCATCGAGTCATGTTCTTCTGAGTTGTCGAAGGTTCTTGGTATAAAGCCCATACATATTCCAAAGTCCCTCACTGCTGGCGCATGCTGCCTTTTGCGGTATGAGGACAGTTGCCATTTTCGAATTCCATCTTCCATGGAGAGCGGAAGTTTTGGATTCCACAGGAAACAAAGGTATTTTCTTCACACTTCTTCTGGTCTCGCACACAATATTGTCGTAGTGACGGAGCTGAGCCAGGTTAGTATTGCATCATTGCAGCGTTCTCTTGGAACTCACCATTCAAATGCTCATGGAGCTATCGCCCGATAGAGTCAACCAACCAAAATAGAAATCGATGTGAAAGACACATCCTTAGTCCCTCACATGAAAGTGCACTTCAGAAAAGCAATTCAGAAAAAAGACGTCCGCAAAGCAAATCGCATAGAGGCAGCCATTAATAAGAGCATTTCGGTAGATAATTACAGAAAACAAAACAAGTGATCGAACTTCCTCCAAATCCCCAGCCTGTCACGTTCGAGGTCCTACTCTGCACAAAACAAATAAAAACCAGGTTGAAATCCGTATAATATTGCGGTGAACTATCCACTGTACATAAAAGAGGATTGAAGTCCAGCAGCTGTCAGCGGGGGTACGACGATCGTGTGTGCGACCATCGAGCAGCTGTGCCTCCAAAGCCGCAAAAACATCAAATCATCCGATCCGATAAACGTTGAAACATCGAAACCCAAATAGGACGTCCCGTGTGTACTCGCCTGCTGTAATGATTTGGAACCTCGATACGGATTGCCTGCCGGAGAATTCGTGTCCAAAATCCATCAGCGGCCATGTCATGGACGGTTCTGAAACGATATAAAAGCTAAATACTTCTCAAACGGTTAGCTGAAGTTCAACCAAGGGCCATCGAGGTAATGAAAGTGTTGAAATATGCCCAAAAGGTCAGGAAAACTGATATAGTGTCTGCATAGCAAGATATTGCTCAGACAATGTAGATAAGTTTGTTGATGATCATCATGATAATGTGGGAGAATGATGCGGAATAAGTTGGAAGTAGACATACCATTTCACATTTCAACAACCCCCCATCTCCAACACTCGATCAAGATCCAATACGGTGTTCCGTATCTTCTAAGGGCCTGAGAGTCAGATTTTCCAGTCGAAAACCAGAAACAGGAGTGGATATCGTGGACCTCTATGGGAGCGACCAGACGTTCGACCTCACGCTGTTTGCGATGGGCTGTTCACCAGCTTTTCTTGACAGAAGACGTAGGAAGACTAATGGTATCTACTGGCAAAGTCAGTTATGAACTCCAAGCCAACTGTGCATTCAACAAGATGAGAAGTAGAAGAGATCAGAATAAAGATAGAATTGTCGTCGTAGTGAAGATATCCACTCAGGCAATGTAGATAAGATTTGTGTTGAATCATCATGAAAAGTAAAAAAAGAGAAAATCAAGCAGGCTGGAAATACTCACACTATTCCATGATGCATCGCTCATCATTCCACTTCTAGGGCTTCCCAAAGCTCCAAAGTGCTGAGAGCGATGCTGCTGAGATGATGTCTCGTTGTCTGTCAAGTCCAAGAAGGATCAACATGAGCTGGTTGAGGTTGAACAAGAACGTGAACGTCATCGCCATCGTGGTGAATCCCGGCGTTCGACAAGCTCGTGCTGATACTGCTTCCAGTGCAACATTGCTGATGGAATGCGCCTCGTGTTATCGTCGTACCGGTGAAGAGAAAGATCCTGAAGAATATTGCGACGTTGATGTTGTGGTGCAAGAAGGAAGGCAGAAGCGGAGTGGAGGGATGAGATGAAGGACTGTGGCCGAAAATTTTCACGCCGCTGGAAAGAAACAAGCCCCACGCCGCCAAGCCCCAACCGGGAAATTCCCATACAAAGCTTACTAACCCCCCGATAAGCATCTCGGCTCCGTTATCAGTTGGCAGACGCTCCTTGGCTAAACGCTCAGGCCAGGGAGTCGATGACTCTCATGTCGACTCTTTTTTCCATGGTTCCTCTCCTTCTGTTACCATGAACCTTTGAACATGGACGGCATTGCAACTTTACCCCCACGAGAGGCTCTCTCCGGCATCTCGAGCTCTATCTCTTTGGTATCTTGGGTCATTGTGCTCGTAAGTTCTCCCTTTGGACCCTGCATTGTCGCGAGACTTCAGTTTTGTTTGGGCGACGGGTGAATCCGCTTCATCGGGTTTACCAATGAAACTTTCCAGTTTTTGCGACACTGCGGAATCGTGCAGAGAACAGTATGACGATGGCTAATACTTGTGATTGGGTCGCGTTTAGGTACCGCAGCTTCTCGAGAACTACAAAAACGGAAATGCAGATGGCCTCTCGCTCGGGTTCCTCTTTGCCTGGCTCGCAGGCGACATCGCCAACCTTGCTGGAGCCCTCTGGGGTGGTCTTCTTCCCAGCGTCATCGCCATCGGTATCTATTTCTGCATAGCCGACTTCCTCCTCATCACTCAATCGCTCTACTACCGCTATGTTACGCACTCTGTCGTGATCGAGCCTGAGACGAGCCCTTCAGAACCCCTTCTTCACAGTTCACAACCAGCGAGACGACACTCGAACGGCCTTGGAAGGAGAATCAGTTCGGCGAGTCGCAGGAGCAGTATGAGCGCGAGAAGAGTCAGCGTGAGCCACCAGGAGGATACCCTAAGCAAGATGCTGTTCCAGGAGACAAGCGCGGTGGAGGCGGCAGCGAAGAATGCTTTGGCCTTGATTGGAATTTGTGTGGTCGGAACAGTGGGTTGGTATGTCGCATGGCAGGCTGGAGCTTGGAGACCTGAGGCACCACCCGGGGAAGGGCCTGAAAATCCAGACAGCCCACTTGGAGCGCAGATTTTGGGGTATATTTCGGCACTTCTCTATCTCAGGTTTGTTACTCCGCATGTAGCCGAAGGGTACTCCTTTGCTGACACAACAACAGTGCACGGATACCGCAGATTATTCAGAACCACAAGAACAAGTCGACAGAGGGGCTTTCTTTGTTGTTCTTTATGATCTCGATGCTTGGAAATATTTCTTACAGTGGAGGGGTATGTTCAGAGACTGGTGCTTGAGCAATTCTGGATGCTGACTGCTTGGTAGATTATTTTCCACTCGACAGACCGCAAATACATTTTGGAACTAGCTCCTTGGATCCTTGGAAGCTTGGGAACGGTTGCGGAGGATCTGTATATCTTCGGTCAGTTCCAACAATATAAGCGAAAGAAGGCACACCGTCGGTTCCATTCAATTCCAGCATAGGTGGATGAACTCGACATGGTTTAATCGGAAAGCATTATTCTCGGCTTCGGTTTTGAGTGGCTTGGTCACAGAATTCCTGGATACAGATCACCTCGCCATGGGAGAGCGAAAGCCCCATGGATTCCGGCCGATTGAAGTCGGGAATGAGCAATGGAGGTTTTAACGGCAGGGGAGGATGGGTTGTGGGATAATGATTTGCTCATGATAGAGCGGTGGGTTCCTTATGTTTCGTTTCTGTGTTTCTGCTTGCGTTTGGTGTCTCGTTTGCCAGGTTTGCTTTAGCTTTGTTTCGGTGTTGGTATTGCTGGCGTGGTTGGCTTGGGTAACGACTTGAATTAGATATGATTCCTTTCAAAAGTTAGTGGCATTTCTGGCTACCAAGTTTGCATCTCTTTACCTCGTTCTCCATTTTTCAAGTGAAGCTGCTTCTTGCATCCGAGCTTTGTGGGCTTTCAGAAACGGCACACTGCATTTCATGCAGATCGGAAGGGTACAGGCATACTTGTCTCTCTTCTGTTGTGTCTCTTTGTTCCTCCTTCACTTTGTCATGCGGGTAGAAAGTAACGGTGTTTGCATGCTCCTCCTTCTCTCAATTTCACCTTTTGGTAAGTTTGCTCTTCCCTTCTCACTGGCAGCACTATAATACCTCCACAGCCTCCCAGATTAAATCAAACGAGTCATTCTACAGTTCGCCATATTCGTCACCCTCCGCCGAAAGCCTTCCTAATCGACCAACCAGAGTCTTTAATTTCCTCTCTCTCGGTTCCCACCTACACCATGTCGGAAAGAAGATACGAGGCAGGCATGACCGTTGCCCTCCACGAAGGCAGTTTTTTGAAGATTCAGCGAGTTTACATCCGACAGTACCACGCTGACAACCGGCGAGAGCACATGCTTGTCGGTCCCCTTTTCCGACGAACGAAATATCTGAAGGCTTTGTCTAAGAAGGTCAATGAGGTTGCCATCGTGCACGAGAGTATTCACGTCCCAGTGCAGGACGTCATCGGAGTCCGAGAGCTCATCATAACCAACCGACCGTTTCCGGAGTGCAGGAAAGGAGATGAGCACACTGGCAGGCTGGTTTGCCGCTGGGTATACAATCTGGATGAGCGGGCAAAGGGGAGAGAGTACAAGAAGCAGCGGTATATCCGGAGGATCACGGAGGCGGAGGCGGACCCGGAGTATCGTGTGGAGGATAGGGTTCTTAGGCGTCGCTGGTTTCAGGAGGGATATATCGGGGACGAGATCAGTTACAAGGAGCATGGTAACGGAGACATTGTCGATATCCGGTCCGAATCTCCTCTGCAAGTTTTGGATGGCTGGGGTGGTGACTTGGTGGATTTGGAGAATGGAGAAGAAACTTCAATTCCGGGGCCTTGTCGAAGCGCTTCGTCCTACGGGCGTCTGATGAAACCTCCTCTCGCACAGGCTGCTGATTCGAATACCAGTCGGAAGTATACCTTTGGGGATACGTTTTGTGGTGGAGGGGGAGTCTCTCTGGGAGCTAGACAGGCTGGTTTGGAGGTCAAATGGGCGTTTGACATGAACCCAAATGCTGGCGCCAACTACCGCCGCAACTTCCCAAACACTGACTTCTTCCTAGCCGAGGCGGAACAGTTCATCCAGCTGAGTGTCGGGATTAGCCAGCATGTCGACATCCTCCACCTGTCTCCGCCCTGTCAGACTTTCTCGAGAGCCCACACCATCGCGGGAAAGAATGACGAGAACAATGAAGCGTCTTTCTTTGCAGTGGTGAACCTCATCAAGGCAGTCAGACCACGGCTGTTTACGGTTGAGGAGACGGATGGGATCATGGACAGACAATCCAGGCAGTTCATCGACACCGCACTGATGGGCATTACGGAGCTCGGATACAGTTTTCGGATCTGTGTTCTCAATGCTATTGAATATGGTGTTTGCCAAAACCGCAAGCGTTTGATTATAATTGGCGCAGCGTAAGATTCCCCTCTTCCATATGGTGATCCTCAAGCTAACAAGAACTTTAGGCCTGGAGAGGAACTTCCGCCATTCCCACTTCCCACTCACCAGGACTTCTTCTCCAAGGATCCTCGTCGAGACCTACTTCCGGCTGTCACTCTCGATGATGCGCTGTCGACCATTACACCAGAAAGCACCGACCACCACCTGAACCATGTTTGGCAACCTGCTGAGTGGAAGACGCCCTATGATGCCCACAGACCGTTCAAGAATGCCATCAGGGCTGGAGGGGGCGAGTATGATATCTATCCAGATGGAAGGCGAAAGTTCACTGTCAGGGAGCTGGCGTGTATCCAGGGATTCCCGGATGAGTATGAGTTTGTGGGAACTTTGACCGACAAAAGGAGGATTATTGGGAATGCTGTGCCTCCACCTTTGAGTGCAGCCATTATGAGTACCTTGAGGCAGTGGATGACGGAGAAGGATTTCGAGAGGATGGAGTAGTTTCCTGGCACAGACCAGATATCAAACCAGATGTGGATATGGAGAACTGGGAAGTGAGGCTCGAGGGCGCCAATGGAGGATAGGTCACAGTTTTAAGCCAGTAGACTTGCGGTGTTTCCGAACGTGCAAATCCTGAAGAATAGTTAGTTGTGCTTGGGTAGACTAGCCCATAGTTCGCCGCATGGTATGAAATCAAATCTATTGGGTGACAACCTGAAGCAAAGCAAAGGCCTAGAGGAAGGTGACTGGCAGAAGACAACGAAAATAACAAGGAAAACCCGAAAACCCGAAAGGGACATGTGCGATCTATGAAGGGGATGTAGCAATCTGGCAAACCTCATCAAAACAGAGAACACAAAAGAAAATCACAAAGTGAATGGCAACCCCAAGCATGGGCATTTAAATCTGTGTTGCCAAGTACCACCAATCACTTTGCAGTACCGAAAGAAATGAGAAGCTTAAGAGTTACACGGAACCCCTTGACCGTGAACGAAGTAGGTGGCCTTCAATTGCCTTAAACCCAACCGTCTACCACCGATAAGATAGTAATACTTTACTTGAGTTCCTTTCCAAGTTAGAGATTAGAACTCTTGCTTCTAGAGCCTGGTAGTGTCAGCTTCGGGGGAGGGCTAGCTCTGTTTGCCGGTGAGCTAATGTAGTTCTGGCACTTATTCTCCAGCTCATCTGTCAAAGAGTTAGCAAAGGTCAGTACACTTTCATACAAAACGCATGAACAGGCTACCGGAGTCGTATGACCCCAGTCATCGCAGAGCGCTACATGATGCCGAGGACTCAGGAGTAGCTTACCGACAATACAGCCAGGGATTCCACTCAATTTTAGGACGCCTGCAGTACGAAAGCCATCGTCCTTGTGCAAATTCTCAAACTTTAAACTAACCGTAGAGCTCGAATCTTGTGGATGTTGCTCAACAGTGAAGGAAATAATTTCGGTGCATGCTTCTTCAAAGTCCTCTTCGAATGGCCCTCCGAAAACCAAAGCTGGTATGATCCATAGGTAGCAGCCTCTGAAGTTCTCTTCCCTAGGGCATTTTTCCGCGAGAATAAATTTTCTCCGTTCTCCAACATACCTACAAAGGTCGGGATACTCTCCAGGCTGATCTAAAAGTTTGTATCTGCTGGCCACCATGGCGGTGATATTCAAGACAAGCAGAGACTCGAAGTCTCCATTTAGAATAGCGCTTTCAAGCCCGGCGGTTTTGAACCTGACCAGCTTCTCTTTAAGCCAATTTCGAAACAATGAATCCGTTTTGTAGAACTGGATCCAGCGAGTACCGTAGCATTCCTCGACGATATACTGAATCCTAGACTCCCTCCATTCCATGAATTCAGAAAGAGTGACGTAAGGTTGGGCGATAGGGTTGTCTTCCCGCTGTGCCACTGTTTCGGAACTGTGTTGCTTATAATAGTGTCGCAAGTAGGCGGCAGACCTGCTAGACATACACACTGATTATACCAGGTTAGTGTATGTTATTCAGCGTACAATAAGACAGAGGGAAAATAGATGAACCTATACTTACCAATGAGAAGGTCAGGGACTCCGATGCACCACCATTCTTCTCTGGGTTCCTCGTCTTATCCTGCAAAACCACTAAATCTGATCGTGTGAATTGGCCGCCCGAGTACGAATCCCTCATGTTCGTGACTGTCTGTTCTACAATCTTTGAGCAAGCTGAGAAGAATATCTCCGAAAACGCCCCGACTTTAAAAGCCCACGCCGGTAGGATCCAAAACGCTGAGGTCAGCAGGTGGCCTTGGGTCTCTTCCTGCTCCTGATATCCCTTGCGGATGCGAACAGCATGGGCTTCCGCCCAATTTGCGAGTTTCAGATGGTCCTGGGATAGACCAGGAGTCAGCAGGCCGTTGAATTGAGCAACCAGTGCAAGAACGTTGAGCTGAACTAAGCTAAGTTCACTCCCATCATCAGTAGCGCCTTTGCTATCAGCACCGCGAGCCAAATTTAAATATCTCTGCAATCGCTGCTTGCATTTCTCCTCTGACTCGTACCACTCAACGACATCGCTTGGGTATGCACCCCCTCTCACAACGTTGTCAACAGTGGTTGCCCGGAGGGAACTGGAGGTCTTCGTTGGATCCTGCGCATTCGATCCCGACCCACCCACTGTAACTTGGCCCGTGTTCGCGTTCGACATGATAACCTGTCAGTTTCTGCATCAGTTTAGGCCCGCCAGGAGAAGAGAATGGTGTTACTTACAACAGAACGGTGGTAATACTCGTGCTGTCTTGGTCCGATATCGCTATCCGGGTTTCGCTGAGTGCTTTCGGTTCTGTGGTTGCTCGGGTGTTCGTCGTGCTCAATAACTGGAGAAGCGATGAGGGTTCGAGAGTTGTGTGGAAGACCGATGAGTTGTAAGAAGTTGAATTTCGGAAGTACTTGAGCAGGACTGAAAGTGTATTTGAAGAAGAGGCTTCGTTTGTGGGATTGTCAAACGAATGTCCGTCAAGTTGACCATCCTCATGTCACCTGTAAGTCACTGGACTTGTCATCACATGACCACTCGGAGCCTGTGGCATGAGGACGAGCAGCAGGAAGCCGCCGGTCGGAATCATCTAGAGCTGTGAGCAAACGTGCGCATTAAGAGTTGGAGAAGAGACAGTGAAGCAAGTAACGTACCTTGTAGTGAATTGTTGTTGAGGTGATCGTTTCCCTACTTAACTTAGCGAGTGAACCGAGAGAACCAAGTCTTGTGGAACCTGAAACCAAGCTACCGCACTGATGCCGAACGCCACACCTAAGAAAGAGCTCGAGTACTGCCTGCAAAGACAACTTGTTCAACACACAGAAATGCTTCCTTTTCAGGATATCGACTTCATCTGTTAATGTATTCTTCTGAGTACTTGATACCTACTTACTTTAAGTATTCGGTATCTACCATCATAAACGGCTCTCTTCTCAACATAGTACAGGCAACCAGCCTGACAAGAAAGCATCTCAAACTCCCATCTCCGAATCCAGTACTGCAATATCACCCCTCGATCTCCCGCTGACCAGATATGTAAAACAGCACGGGTACCTACAAAAAGTACCCACAAAAAGAAAACAGCTTGCGCGCGTATATGACAGACCAACGCCATCCTCACTGGCACCTTTACAGGTACCAGAGCAGGCAAGCTAAACGAATTCGAACAACAAAGGAAAGCAAATACAAAGGGAACACATGGATGCCGATTAGAAACCAGTTACTGCTGACGCCAATTGGAGGCGACATGTTAGACCTATATCACTGTTAGCACATGAACTCATCATATCTCAACGGAGCCACCACTCACCTGCAAACCCGACGGGAGCACTGGGAAAGACTCCGGAAGCTGAAATCCTGGTTGATACTCCCGAAGGAGATCTCCCAGTTGCTTCACGCTTTTCTTCCCCTTATTACCAGCCAGGAAGAACTCATCCTTGAAGACAGAATGAACGAACAAGCAGTAAGGTGTGTGAACATGCTGGTTTCTCCCCTTCTTGTCGATGGTAAGGCGTTTGGCACATACCAATGCCGCTGGCTCTAACAGTTTCTCCCGAAGCTTCTCCAGCTCCTCACGATTCTTTTTCAGATCGCTCTTATTTGTCTCAAACTCCTTCTTGTTGTCATCCAACTTCTTATCCAGCCCCGTTTTCTCCTCTGTTATCTTCTTTTCATCATCCTTCACCCCCTGAATTAGCTCGTTCAAGCGCTTCTCTTCCCTCTCAAGATACTTTTGCTTTTCTGAGTGCCCCCCATTCACCTTCAATTGAGCTATTTGCGCCTTCAGCTGTATTGCTTCCTGCTCATTTTGCTTCTTCCTTTCCTCCAAAAGAACCTCTTTCTGCTTCAACAAAAGTTCTTCCAACTCCAGCTTTTCTTTCTTCATCTCCAGTTCTTCCCCCTCCTCTCTCAACGGCCTCCTCAGCCCATCCTTGATGAATTTGGCGACAGGGCACCAGCCTTCCTCCATATCTTGAGCCCACTTCTTCGCAGTGTAGAAGTTCGTGACAGGATCGGGAGCATTAGCCGATTTCGGATCTGGTGTATCCGCAACCAATTTTGGGGGGCCCTCACCAACCAACAGCTTGAAGCGGAGAAGCATCAAGACAACACCATAAGCCTCTCTATCGGACTTGACCCGCGGGGACAACGCCTGGCCATTGAGCCAGTTCTCGAGAGTCGTCTTCACTAGAATGATCTCCGGGTTGATCTCGTCGAAATTGGAAGCCGCTTTCTTGAATGATGTAGCGATAGAGGAAAGTACTCTCAAAGCATCTTTACCAGGAATTCGAAACTTCCATCCTCCAGCTGGAGTGCCTCCTTGTACATCAGAAACCGAACCCTCGTCTGCGGAACCGAAAAGAAGGAACCGAATGTACCGTCCCGTACCAAGCAGCCCATACTCTCGAGCAGACTTCTTGATTTCTCCCCAAGAAACCTTCTGGTCGGCATCAGAATCGGATTTCGATGCATCTTGTTGAACCGGTTCCTTTTCAACCTCCACAAGGGGCTCTGCAAGCTGCTTCTGAACGATCTCACTGTCCAGAACCTGCGGCCGGTCCTGCGGAGAAACTGTCTTCTCGGCATTCTGTTTAGCGTTCTCCAGCAGAGCCTTTTCCCTTTTGTACCTCAATTCTTCGAAGCCAATATTAGGATCGTAGAATAGGCCATCGGTAATGCAGTCCTCCACGATACCATTTCGGAGACCTTCTTCCTCCACTTCGATTTGGCTGGTATCAAACTGCTCGGGCCCGAGTTCGCGCAATACCTTCCCCCAATCCGACTCGTCAACGAAGGGCACGACCGGTTCCTTTTTTTTACCTTTCTCAGCTTCGGGCTCTTTTTTTGGTGTCGGATCTTCGTCTGCTCCATCCTTTTTGCCATCACTGTTGTTTTCGGCCGGTTTCGTCAATGCTCCTTTATCCGATTCAGGCTTCGTTTCTGGTTGAGCCTTAGCTTCTGGTTGAGGATTCTCCACTGCATCCTCCTTCTTATCCGCAGGCTTGTCCGTTTTGTGGGCCTGGTCACCATCTTCAGATGTCCTAGTCGAGCTGACAGCCGAGGCCAGGAGAGATTCGCCCTCCTTGCCATCCTCTCCAAGATCGGAACCTTTCCAGACCTTTGGCCTCCCGACAACCTCGCCACCTGCGTTTCCAGAAGGACTGCTCTCGATCTTCTTTGGCAGGAGACTCTCTCTTTCGTTCTGGTCGGCCTCTTCGTCCTCATCGTCATCATGGCCATCGTGCTGCTGAATCTGGGTACGCTCAAAAGACAAAGCAACGTTCTCTTCGACATGTCCGTTTTCCTCCAAAGATGCTGCCCGCGTCTCAGAAACATCCCCGTTTTTGCTCTCAGTTGGCGTATTGTTCTGACTATCGGAATCACTTTGATCGTCCTCTGGGGTCTTTGAAGAGCCCTCTCCATCGTCGGTGTCGCCATTCTCGCTCTCAGTAGGTGTATTTACATCCTCCTCATCGGAATCCTTCTCGAAAGTCTCCCGCTCTACCGAGGTAGGAGCAGCCTGACTGTCGCCTTCAGCATTTCCATCCTCTGCCGAGATCTTCCCATCATCGGTGTCGCCATTCTCGCTCTCAGTGGGTGTATTTGCATCCTCCTCATCGGAATCCTTCTCGATGGAACCCTTCTCGACCGAAGCCAGAACAGCCTGATTGTCGCCGCCTGCATTTCCATCCTCTTCTGGCGAAAAGCCCGCAGCCTTTAGTTCCTCCTGAAGAGTTGGGCGATGCTCCTGGTCGACGTGCTCCGGCTCCTGCTCGTTATCCGAATGGCCTGGGGTATCCACCAGCGACCAGGACTCGTTGCTCTCGTTCTCCACCTTGCTTTGATCGTTGATTTCCTCATCCTCACCGTCCTCGAGTTTGTCTGAAGTTATGTCAGCGTATGGAGCTGGTAACTCTTGACACTTAGTAGCCATACCATCTGTCATCAGAAGGAGATCCGCCTCACCTGCCGTCTCACCTTCCGTAGACAAGAGCAGGTCCTCTTCTTCCTCTGTTGCTGCAGTGCCTGCCTCATCCCTTCGTGTTTCCTCCATACCTTCCTCCTTCTGCCCCTCGATCTGATCTTCCGGTACCTTCTGCGTCATTTCTCCTCACGTTTCCAATGTTTCCGTAACGGACTCACAAGTGCTGCTGCTTTCTCACCGGGCCTGATGTCGATTTTTCGTCTCAGTTGTTTCCGCTGTTGAATCTGAATCTGAATCTCGTAAGTTTACCTACTTCTTCCGAGTCCTTAGGTATGCAGAAGTTGCGTGAGGGAACTCGACGAACCTCAACTGCTGCTCCCACTTTATCGCTCTCCCAGCCGTGTCCATTTTGACCGCAAGAAGTTCGCTGGCGTGGGGTGGACAAGATGGCCAGACTGGTCTTGCTGGATGTTGTGGGGTCAAGATGGCGGTTCAAGATGCGGTGTTGGCCAGAGAAATGTGGATTCCGGTCTCGGACTTTGCTGAAGGTGGGTGGGGAGTATGGAGAGTCATGCCGAGGAAGCTAGGTTCGTTTGCTGGATTCGATTAGTGGATATCGACAGGCTGGCTTGGTGAGTCGGCTCGCAGGAGGATTTCCAAAGCTGTGAAGATAAGTATACCGAGGCGGATATGTTCGAAGGTAGGTTCCTGTCAAGATGCTTGGGAAAATGATGTTGGGGTCTGGAAGTAAGTAGGAATCGCATCTACCTGCAAACGGTTAGGAATGTGGTATCACTGCGCTAAGATCTGACTGCGGCCCATCTTATCAGGCGTCTAATCAAATCACGATTATCCGATCAATCGGTCTTGGCATGGAAGGTACAGCCGAGGCATCTTGGGCTGGATCTCGGGGTTCCTAAAGCACTGTTTAGAATGGGAGATCAAGCATCGCCAGGTCAGTTAGATAAAGGTTAAGATGTCCCTGTGAAGGCGATGATTGTGGGTTCAAGTACCCGGCTGATCCGTCTTTCAGACGTTAAGCTGCCTGTATAGACTTCTGACACCTCGTAGCTTGGATTCGAGCTGCCAACGTGGATGCTGAGCACGGGCTAGTATTGCAGAGTGTCCGTAAAGTTGAAAAGTTCTGCCAAAAAGCCCCCGGATACAACAATCCCATGATGCACCGCTATATATCCACATCTCATTCCGCCTCCTCCTCCTCCTCCACCCCCTCTCCATCCTCCTCCTCACTCCCACTCACCTCCTCATCACCACTCACAACCACCACCTCTCCATCCCGCCCCGCATCCTCCTCCTCACTCGAATGCTCCGCCTCCACATTAAAAAGCCCCTGCTTCCCCTCCAACCCAAACCTCTCCCTCCTACTCGTAAACCCAATCAACTCCAGCCCCAGCTTCACCTTCACCTTACAGAGCACCCTCAAACTCTCCACCCAGCTACACTTTGCATGATCCTTATGCGCCACCAACTGCCTGCGGCTTCCATACTCCCTAATCTGCGCCTCAGTCGGCACAACATGGTAGTACAAGTCCCACCCATCCGACCCGTCCGACTGCAGCCTCCTGATCTGCCGCCAGCACTCAAGGAGACTTACTTCGCTCTGGACCGTGGCGAAGAAGCCAGCGTCCGAGGAGAGGTTCTCTTGCTGAGCCTTCCAGTCGGTGAAGATGGCGGCGACGCGTTCCTCTTCGGGGAGCATGCAGCCGAGTTGAAAGCGGTCGCAGACGAGCTTGGTGGATGGAGTCTTGGGCGACTCGCTGATGCGCTTGGTGCATGCGGTGCCGATGCTATTGAGGCGACGCTCTTTCTCGCGGGTGAAGGCGGACATGAGGAGGCTGCGGGAGAGGGCCATGGTTTCTTTGAGTCGGTCTAGGGAACGGGAGCGGATTAGCTGGGCTGAAACAATGCTAGAAAATAGAGGGAGTAGAGAGAGGAGAGCAGGTCATACCTGTTAGTTGGCTGGGCGTCTCGTCGAGTAGAGGAACCCATTCGGTGATTTTCGGCCCATCCGGATTTTTAGGATCCGCTCGTTGAAACGAATACTGCAGCAACCCATCCTTGAGGACATACCTCCGGATGATGGTGCGAGTCGCCTTGACAAACTCCTCCTCAAACCCAAACACCCACGCAATCATCACCAGATACCTCGCTGCCTCCTCCCGTACATACTCCTTCATCCTCTTCTTCAACGCCTTCCTCCAAATATCCGCCCACAGCTGCACGGTATCATAGAGATCATACTTATCCACGAGGACCGCCAAATTCGCAAACTCCACCAATCCAATATCTTTCCCGATCTTCCGATTCTGATGATGCACTATCCGCAACACCAACCTCAGCGCAGCAGGATTATCCTCCAACTCAATCACAACCGGATCCATCCCATACGTCCACCGCTTCAACCTCTCGCCCTCCAGGAACGGCCGCTCATGATCCAACATCGACGCAAACACCGACGAGCTCGACATGAGCACCCGCGAACTAACCCGGAACGTCGTGAACCCGCTTCGGAAGTTATCGTCACACACGGCGAGGATGAGATCGCCATCTCGGGCAAACATATCCTCTGGTAGCACTTCTGGCAAGTCCGCCAGTTGCAGCCGTTTCTCGGGTGGGGGGGAGGCTGACTCTGATGCTTTTCTCTTCAGACTGTACCCGGGCTCTTCAGCTTCGTCTTCGGCTTCCTCTGACTCGTCCCGGACTACCACCATTCCGGCTCCTTGTGCGGCTTCGGCGAGCTCGCCGATAAAGTCGTTGAAGTCGTCGGCTTTGTCGGTGGGCCACATGAGGCGCTTGAGAACCCCGTTCAGCTCTGTGGCGGAGGAGGAGGTTTTGTAGACTGTACGGGGGGTGTTGGAGTCGAGGTTTGCGGATAGGATACGGGCGCCGCGGATTGAGAGGGGGCGGATTGCGGCTGGGTGGGGTGGATTGCTGGCTGGTGTAGGTTCTGGAGGGGATTGCAATACTGTTAATGCGGTGGAAGGTGGTTCTGTTTGGGTTGAATGGTCGACTAAGGTGGAAGCTTCGGTACTTGGTTGAGCTTGCGAGAGTTCTGTCTCTGTTGGTTGAGGAGCCTCAGCCTGGGGGCCATTTTCTGATTGAGCTGCAGGTGCTTGAGTCGCATTGCTATTGGAGTTTGCTTCAATTGTCGCCGAGCCGTTGTGGACCTGCTCTGGCAAGCTCAATTGCACTGTAGATGTTTGTTGTGTCCCTCCTCCCTCCACACTCTCAGCGCCCACTGCTTCTCCTTCCCCATTCATCAGTATCCGCCTTGAACCAACAGAATCATTCCATCTCACCTGTATCCTCTACTCCACCCAATGGCGCCGCAGTGTTAGACTCTGCAACATCAAACGCATCTGGAAGAGGAAGCTGAGCGTCGGCCATGATGCTGGTCGACTTGTCAAAAGGAATCGAGGGTGGGGCGGAGAGGAGGGCAGTCGCGACCAAAGAGCTGGCGAACCCCGTTTCTGCCTCAGGAATTATCAGAATCTTGGCAGGCCAAGCAGCGCCGGCAACATCCGTCTCAAAGCAGTCTGGTCCCATTCCCTAGCGTCCTCCCCGGATTTTCGCTGACGCAAACGTGAATCGGCCTTCCCCAAAGCACTTGATCAGGGTCCATCTCTCTTCTCCATCTTCACCACTGTCTTCGAATCAACCATCTCGAAGGAAGACGAAATCTGCATCTCGGCGCATCTTTGAAAAGGCCACGTATCGGCAAGCCGGATATCACCATACTGTATCCACACCTCACCCATGCCAGACCGGATATTAACCCTGGCGGATATTTTCCCAGCACACTCCGCCCTAGACCCACGCTACCAGCAAGATGGCGATGTGATCTTCGGATGAGGCCCGGTTTTTCCGAAAATCCACAACGCTCCCATCAGTACAGAGTGTCAACATCATGACGCAGGGAAGAGGTATAAAGAGCTGCTCAGCAAGGCCTGGATTCCCTTCTCCTCCAATTCCTTTTCTACAAGCCCAATTGCTCCCTCGCCACCAGAAAGAACCCCTTCAGACCCCGAGTCGCTAGAAGCCACCTACCTTCCCACCCAGCCAACCCACCACAACCACCACAATGCGCGCCTCCCTCCTCGCCCTCGCCCTCACCCTCCTCACCCCCGCCCTCGCCTCCGACTCCTCCTCCTCATCCTCCACATCCACCTCCACCTCCACCGCCCCCGACTCCGAAGCCAGCGAAAACGCCGTCCCCCTCAACATCCCCTACTGGCCCGACCCACCCGCCAACGTCATCGTCGAGACCATCTCCAAGCCCGACGACTGCCCCATGGTCTCGCAGCAAGGCGACCGCATCTACACCATGTACAACGGCACGTACACGCACCCGCGCACCGGCAAGGTCATCACCTTCGACACCACCTACGACGAGGAGATGCGGCCGTTTATCTTTTTCCTCAAGGCGGGGCAGGTTACGAAGGGGTTTGATATTGGGTTTGATGGCATGTGTGTTGGAGGTAAGCTTTTCCCGAGTTTTACGAGGGCTTCGATTCCGCTGGTGCCCAGAAGGACAGAAGAGTAGTTGCTAACGCGAACCCGACAGAGAAACGCCGCATCGTCGTCCCCCCCAAATTCGCCTACGGCAAGCAAGGCCGCGTCCCTCACATCCCCGGCTGGGCCACCCTCGTGTTTGAAGCCCAGCTGATGCACATTGAGCGCATTGACTGGGCCGAGCAGGCACGCAAGGCGCGCGAGCAGGAAGAGGCCGAGGCCAAGGAGTGGGGCAAGACCGAGACAATTGAGGATGCTGAGGTTGAAAAGAAGAAGGCGGAGCATGAGAAGAAGCAGGCGGAGGAGGCGAAGCAACGGGCGGAGGAGGCCAAGGCGGAGCAGGAGAGGATGGATCGGAATGAGATTATTGAGGAGTTGGGGGATATCAAGGATGAGTTGTAAGTAAAACGGGGTGGGAAAAGGGGAGAGGGGGAGGGGATGGGAGTATGGCGTTAAATTGTAGATATCTTGTATTTGTACTGGCAATTGAGTTTTCTTTTCGTTCAATCTTCTGTTGTGCTTTTCCGTCTCAACCAGCTCTGTCTCCCTTCCGTATTCAATTGTCTCGCCTCATAGATTGCTCTTTCGCCTATCTCCATGTCTTCCCTTCTTTGCCGAGCCGAGACTTTGCCAGTGGACAACTCCGACTCGACTGTCTCAGATCCTCCCGAGACCCTGCACGTTCAAGACCCTGAAAATTCATCGCCGATCGCCATCTCGGGCCGTTGCAAAAGTACTAAGTACTCGTACATAAGGATCAGCATGCAATCAAGCTGCATTGGCAACGGGTGATGTTTCACAAGGGTCAACAGCCTGAGCAGGTTCACCATCACTGGCATCAGTCCATATCTTTACATTGCAAGAAGCGGCCCAATCGTGAATAAGAACCAAGAGAGCACGTAAGTAACAATGACAGCAAATCAGCTGTAAAGTCTCGAACTCATCAACTAACAGTGCTGGCTCAGCTGATCAGGCAAGAAAATACCACATTCCAATCTGCCAAATTCTAAAACGGATTGTACAGCAGCAGTTGCGGACTTTCTCGCCCCTGGCGACAGCTAGCAAGACTACTACCTGGTTTCTGCAGGCTAACAAATTAAAAGAAGTGTACAGCACCAGGCGTTCCCGAGTGGTCACCCACCGCAGTACTGACCTAGCGAATAGAAGCTTGACAAGAGGAGAGCAGACGGGATCCTGTATTGGCTTCTATCTGTGGCCGTACATGGAAGTGCAAGCAAGCTATTGGCTATGGATCCAAATACCTAGAGGTATACGAGTATGGAAAGTAAATACTACCGTTACGTACAGTTGTAACAAGTATAAAGGAACGACCCGCAAAACATACAGCTCCGAAGCTTAAGAGGCCTGACTTCAGGACCAGGCGAGAATGAACTCTCGAAGTGGCCGGATCTCTAAGTTCAAAAGTTCAAAAATATACTATACTGAGCTTCCGAATTTCAAAAGACATACAGCACCAAGAATTCCCACGTGGTCACCCGCCGCGGTACTAACTTGGCAATTAGAAGCTTGACTATGGGAGAACGAACGGGATCCTGTATCTTCTTCTATCTCTGGCCGCATGTGAGGGCTCACGCTCTTTCTAACTTCAAGTCCTAACGGCGCAAAAAGTACCCGATCGGCCCGCTTGCAAGCCTGCATGGCAATGCTATCAGGGAGTAAGTGAGGTCAAAGTATAATATTTCTTACTCCTTACTACAATTGTTGAACTGACAAGCTCTCCGAATTTCGATAGAGCAAACAAAGTAAGTAGAGTAGTAGAAATCGCTGGCAAAATGGAGCAAAAACAACGTTCAAAAGACATACAGCACCAAGGATTCCCACATGGTCACCCACCGTGGTACTAACTTGGCGATTAGAAGCTTGACTGAGGGAGAGCGAACGGGATCCTGTATGTTCTTCTATCTATGGCCGTATGTGGCCTTTCCAAACAATTTTTAAATACTGTTCCTACTAAACCTTCCTCATCGCTCACTACCTCAAGCTCCTCCAGATCATACCGATATCCATCCATCAACCATCTTTGCGCCATAGTGTGTTGATCGTTGAATAATATCCCAATCCCACCTGAAGCATGCGAGTATCCAAGACGGACCTCCTAAGATGATCCGAGGCTAATTCTTCGGCCTATTCCCTCTGTAGGACTTTGAGTGTCGATAGTGAAGCAAGCCGTCTTCTTCGTCTTGGGGGAAGTGCTGAGTAGTGCCCGAAATCGCAATCTTGCACGTCTCTATGGCACGTAGTAGCCGTCGCGACCCAGAATCATTGGGAGAGCATAGAGGTGCTTGTCTGTTGAAGTGCCGAGTCCAAAGTTCCATCTATCATGGGATACCCGGCCACCAATGCCGCCCATAATGCCACTCTTTCGGAAGAGAGGAGAACCGCAAGATCTGTCAAACTCGTGGATTCGTGGTTGTCTTGCCCCGACATCGTCGTCAGTTTCCGAGTCCACTCCGGCTGAGCTGGGAAAGAAGTTGCTCGCCTTATTCTCTTTCAGCAGACAGT
This sequence comes from Ascobolus immersus RN42, assembly GCA_003788565.2. Lineage (NCBI taxonomy): Eukaryota > Fungi > Ascomycota > Pezizomycetes > Pezizales > Ascobolaceae > Ascobolus > Ascobolus immersus. The sequence goes on from ML119767.1 coordinate 114,667, forward strand.
TGCATGGGAGGTAACAACGATCCAGAGCTTGTTGTGCCGACAATCCGCAATCATGCCTTTCCTTTACGTCTGTCTCGAAGACACTCTGGGACTCTTTCCACAGGTAGAGTCCATCAGACTTTTCTTCAGGCGCATTCTGAACGGGGTTCGAATACAGCGGTATTGACACCTCGATTGTCGACACGATGACAATGCCGTATTTCGTGGGCGTCCGTTCCTTGGTCGTGAATCCACATGACAAGTCGTTGGCTACAGACGCGAGTAGTGAAGGCGGCAGAGGTGTCAAGCGTCCGTCTCGTCCGTCTTTTGCTGTAGACGGGACTCGGACCAGATAAGAGTTCGCCGTCCTCCACACCTTGCGGCCTGGACGGACGGCGATTCTCTTGCACCAAGACTGGCCCATGAACCGGAGAGAAAGACGGCCTAACGGCCCAGCGTCCGCCAAGACCAGCTCGGAAGCAGTAAATCCGCTCCGAAGTGCTCTTGAGATCCCATACAATCTGCTTGAAAGGCACTCGGCAACCGGAATCGTCCTTCCCGTCCGTCCTTGGCTCCTGCTAAGACGGCCTGGTCCTCACCAAATAAAAGACTGGACGGCCTATTCTGTATCAGTCCCCATACGTCAGAGGTCCGGACGGCCTGTGGTTATCAAAGACGGGCCGCCGGCAGTCTGGACGGCCGGTTGACAACTCTGGAAGGCGGTAGGTAGGGTTGCATTTGTGGTCATTTCCATCGGCAGAGTATCGACAGCCCCGATCCAGTCTGTCGCTCCTGGACCTGGAAGATGGTTAGTGCGAGAAACTGATGTTTGATCGAGGGGAAAGGAAGAATAGTCCAAAGGTGGGTCAAAAACTTCGAGCAGTTCTGAGAAATACCGAACGATGAGGCGTTGCGACTAAGAGAAGAGGTGAAGAAAGTTGTGGTATTTGCGAGGAAGTTGTTTTGGAATGGTGAGCCTCCCCGCTTTCGGTGAAGGAATGATGTTTTCGTCCAAAGCTTTCTTGACCATCCTCTTTGTACAACAGCAGGCAAGATTCCACCCACATTCTTGCATGCTTGTTCCGTTCATACTGATTCAGTACAATGTTGCGTAACTTTGTCTTGCTGTTGATAGAAATCCACTGCTGTCTTTGAAGAACTGCTTTGTTTCCTGCCCTCGTGAACCAAGTCTTGGCGGATGAGATCTTGCGGCTCAAAGACCTCTTTCCTTCTTTGAACTTCACTCCTCCTCTGCAGTCGACCACCACTTCAACATCCAACAACACGATCCGCAATTCGAGCTTTTCACCCGTCTCGTTCTCTTTGAAGTACGACCTCTTGATTCGAATCCACCGATTCTGACGCTGGAATCCTGCCAGATCGATCCACATCAAAACAACCACCAGCTTTACCAACAAATCCTCGTCTTCCCGCCAATTTCCCTTCATCCTCTGCGTCTCTTTCCCCTTTACATTCACTCTTCTCTTCGAAAATGTCTGGAAACGACAAAGATGGCTCCGCCAGATCCGGTACGGGAAACTTCGGCCTTTTTCCCCGCGGAAAAAAGCCAGGAAGCGTCGATTCCGCATGGAACAGACCCTGGAGAAAGACAGCAACCGAACCCGAACGTCCTGCGCCCTCTTTTAGAGCTCTGAATAAGCCTTTGGCTGAGCTGCTAAGCAGGACAATGAATGAGACGTCGCTTTCTAGTGGGAAGGGCGGACGCAAGGACCCAGACGACATCGATGGTGTTGAGGGAAGTGATATGGAGAAGAGTGATGAGGGGTCCAAGGCGTCGGAGGAGAAGGAAGAGTCGGACTCAGACGGTACTGATGACGGCAAGGGTGAGGAGAAGGTTGCGGTTACATCTCAATTGGCGCCAAAGGATGTGGTGGATTTGGAGGAGAAGAAGGCCACCGAAGCAAAGCCAACGCCTAGACCATCGGAATCCGAGTTGCTTGCATTGTTCAGAAAGGTATGTGCTGCATTTGATATGGAACGTTGCACCGCAAGGAAAGACTCTAACATTTACAGAACAAGGAGTTCATCAAAGCACTTGGCCGTCATTTTTCTGCAGCCGTCGAGCTCTGGTGCAGAATGATCCTTCTCAAATATCACCGAGCCGAGTTCAAAGACAAAGGCTCAAACACCTCGGTAGTGGATTTCATGGACCTCCTAAACGAACTCAACGAAGAAATGATGGACCTGCGCGAGGATCTCGACCTTCCTTATGTCTCTGGTGAGCCGGGGTGCTGGCAGTACCTGGATCGCACAGAGATCGTTGGGCATCTGGAAAAGAAGGATTGTCACGGCCGACTTTTCCGTGTGCTTGGGGCCAGCAACTACAGCCCTCACCATTGGTCTGCATGCAGTTCTGTTTGTCCGAACATTTTGGTGCAAGAAGACAGATGAGGAACCGAGGCGGGCTGGTCAATATGGATACACCAGATGTACGCTCGGATTGCTGGAGTTTGTGATCAAGGAGTTTTTGAATAAGAGAGCTGGCATGAGCAGCAGGCCACCTCTCTTGCACTCTGATAACGCAACCCTCTTGGAGCACCTGAGAGAGGTTGCTGAGAGCTTTGCGCCAGCAAACCTTGAGGTTGCATGGTGGAATGAAACGAAGTGATGCCTCTTCTCGGTGGTGAATGGATGATAGTATGGGGTCTCTCTTAGATTGTTAATGGTGATTTGCTCGTTTATTTTCTTTTCAAAATCGATAGCAGAAATGAACAGTGTACTCCGAATTCTTCTTCTATCTTTTTTTTCTGTAGGATTTGATATTTCTGTCTGTCTCGAGCTCTTGTTCTTCTATATAGTTCCTATTAAAGTTCGTGTCGAATATGGCTTGAAAAGTATGTGATAACTGGTCATATGCTTTTTCGGTTTCACAGTTGGAAGTCGACACGCGTGCGCGACTGCAGATACCCCCATGTACTTGTAGAGCAAAAAAACGATCCGAAGCATACACAAAGAAGCTTTATGCAAGTGGTACGTGCAGGTCTTACCAACCAAGCAAGCGGTGTCTGGTCATGAACTCCTAGAAGAGTTATAACAACCACATGGATGGCTTATCGAATTTGTATGCAATCTTGAGTCTTGAGTTACACCTGCCTGTAATGCTGCTATTCGTGCCCCAACTATGAGAGCTACGATGCTTTATCGGTTTTGCGCCACCGGCACCAACGGAGCTAGAGAATTTTCCGATTATTTTCTTCGTGTTTTAACCAACTTTGTTCACCTCCAAGCAACACAACACAAACAAAGGTAAGGCAACTTAAATCACACCCACAATAGTCTCTCATCTTTCCCAAGGCCCTTGCTAACGAAAGTGCTAGACCGGTTTCGCCCGCCCATCGATCATGGACCAGCCAACCAACGCACTCATGCTCCATCAGAGCACGCAGACAGGTGAAGAGCCGTCTTTCATCCAAAACTGTCTGCCAGCCCAGTTCTGTGAGATAGATGCCACAGGTCTCAAGACGATCTTGATTGGAGATACATACCTAGGCGGCTACTTCGGCCACTTTCTACAAAAAGTCAAGAGTTACTTACAGGGGCACTCTATGGGAAACCTTGTTGCTCAAGCCGAGAGGAAAAAAGGTCGCTGGAACATATACGGCCTCAACTGGTTGCTTGCTCGTGAGAGGTATCAGTTTAGCTTGGCGACATTCCCCGGAACGGAGGAGGAGCACACGGTTGCGCAGGAAAACCACTACTGGGCCCAAAATGAGTTCTTGAACCAGCCGCCAATCTACGCGCCGAACTCTAGAAACTCTCTTCCTGTTCTCTTGTGGTATGAAGAAGAGATTGACAAGAGATTCACCGATGAACAGTTGGTTGAGGGATTGAGTCCCCACCCCGACCTCTACCCAGTTCACTGTGCTCTCTTTGCCGTTATGCGAGCAGCCGAGTTTGATCCCGTCCATTGGTTTGGCGCTCGTAGAGGCAAAAAGCAACGAACCGGGGTATATGGCCATCCGCACATCTCCTACGACACAGCCTTCGAGGATGTCCCCCAATGTATCCGTGAAATCGGAAAGTGCCTTCCAATAATCGCGCCGAGCCTCAATTCAATCGCGGACAAGTTTCATATCTGGGGTGGATTAGAGTATGAGGAGGAAGCTGAGGATGGGATGGCGGAGTATTAAGGTGCTTTGGATGGCTCAATGTCAAGAATGTGGATTTCGAGCCGGTTGATGGAGTGTTTGTGCTGGAAATGGATATGAATGGCGTCCAAGTAGGAGTTTGTTAGGCTCGGGAGTATTTAGTACTGTAATACGCTGAGGTGCTGTTCAATGATAGTATGAGCATGTTTGTTGATATAAGAAAAGTAAGGTTTGGAAAGGGAGTCGAACCCTTGTCTTTCTCTGTACATTGATGCTCTACCATTGAGCTATCCAACCTGAGTGATGCCGGTTGGGCTGTACTGTCAACAATGTTTATATGAGGCATCGATTATGCTGAGAATACTGCAGGGGATCGTGCACCATCCAGGTCACCTATGGTGAACCACTATTATACAGAGAATACAAGGGTCCAATCCCCTTTCTGATTCTTTGATCGGTCTACAGATCGATCGGGCGAGCGGGTGAGCATTTGGTATTCGATAGAAATTTACTTGGGCTTGCCTTGTGCTGCTTGCAATTATAACACTGTAGCACTTACTAGTTTTTAGATCACTTAGCTTAGGCATTCAAATAGAAAAGATCTCATGATAATTGGCAGGAATGATACATATATTGAGCCACTTCGCGAATTCGAGGAGAGGAAGATGTGCACGTTCGTCACGTGCCTTATTAACGCGAGTTTTAAGCTCCACCATAACAACCTTCCCAAACATTCCTCACCAGAACATTCCTCCCCAAACATCCCCCACCAGACCATTTCTCACCAGAACATCCTCAGCGTCAACAACCTAACAAAAAGTAAGCAAGAGTCTGTTCAAATGTACCTGCAGAGTAAGTATGTCCACCTCGTTTTCTAACAATGAGTTTGCAAAACAGACTACAGTAACGCTGCTTTCTGGGATCAGCCTTGCTTCATTCGACTCTCCGCCGTGTCTACCACCTGTCGTCTATCAACGTCCTGCACTTGCTTATAGCTGCTGGAGCATCAAAACCGGCCGCAAAGAAGCCCGACAGACAATCGAAGGTAGTCATTTTGTTCTCGGTCTGATCACATCGTGTGTTTGCTACCCACCTCGACGGCACCACAAAGAAACCCCTTCCTGGGATTCTCACCTTCAAAGCTCGAAGACTCATACTTGGTTTTGCTCTTTTTCTCTTCAAGAAGCGACAACGCACTCTACACTCAAACCCCATTCCGACCAGGCTTTATGCAACATTCCCGACCCGCACAATTCTGCGAGATGGACGCCGATGGCCTCAAGAACTTCTTGTTGGCCGATACGTACATCACGACCTTTCTCAACCATTTTCTACCCCACGTCAAGACGGACTTGTTAGCACGCTCGATGGGACAGATGGTACAGAACGTTGAAAGGAAGTTCGGTACCTGGAATATCTACGCATTGAATGCTCTTTTGAGGGAGGAACAAGAGGATTTGAGCTGGAGTTCGTTTGAAGGAGCCGAGCCCGAGTGGAAGGCGGTCCAAGATGCTCATGAAGCCTTGGAAGCAGACTTTCTCGACGAGGCGCCCATCTATCCTGCCAACAGCCGCGGTGCTCTGCCTGCATTGCTCTGGTACGAGACCGATTTGCACCACAGATTTACAGACCAAGAGCTGGTCCACGAGTTGGACAAAGCCGACTACCCAGCTCACACGGGTTTGTTCCACGCCATGCGAGAGAAAGGTTTTGATCCGGTGCTCTGGTTTGCCGCCAGAAGAGCCAAAAAACAAAGAACCGGCGTCTTTGGCCATCCCTGCATCGAAGTCAACACTGCAGCGGTGGATGTCCCCGAATGCCTCAGTGCGATAGGAAGTTATCTTGAGGATCTGGCTCCCTCTATGAGTACGATCGCTTCAGGGTACCAAAAATGGGCAGGAATTAGCCAGGTTCAAGGACAACCAACGGCTCCAGAGGAAGAGTAGGAGTGTGTTCGAATTTGGCAAGGAGGATAACTGTGCGATGGCATGTCATGCGGCATTGGGTTGACGGTTACAGTACCATGGTGTGAACTGTTGATCTGAGAATTCGTCTGGAAGGTCGAGGTAATATGGGCAGGCGCAGGGTAGTTTATAGAGAGAGTAGTAGCTACGTAGATTTTCCTGGCCGGCCTGTTATTAGAGCATAATCGAGAGGATTTCTGGTTAGAGGTTTGAGATCGAGTGAAAAAGAGTGAGATTAGACGCAGGTATTAATAATTGCCACAATGTAGGGAACTGAGATAGATCAATCTACAGATGATTGTATTGAAGGGCTACATGGTGGTCTTTATGGGGGTGCTGGCGGGCGCCAAGGCCTGGCCTTGGCGTACGGAGGCGGATCTGCTACGGGAGCGGGAAACGTCACTTTGACAATAATATACGTTTCTGAGGGTGTCAATAACTAAAGCTGTTGTTGAGTCGTGCCTATACTAGAATGAAACTCATAGCTGGACCGGCTATGTCAACTTAAGGTCGCAATTGCAATCGGCCTCCGAATCTGCTAAGCGCAGCAAGCAAGCCCCCAGCGCTGAAACGGGCTACTTTATTGCGAGCACAAAAGAGGCCTACAGACAAAGGGAATTTTGCAATGATCAGCACCGGTTCCATACATTATGTTTGGCTAACTGCAAGTTGATACGATCTCAGAATGCCTAGAGGTTTGAACTGGGGACGAGGCTAAGTCTTGGCGGCATGGACCAGGATGGAATCTTGCGGCTCAAAGACCACTTTCCTTCTCTCACTTTCACTTCTCTCCTGCAAGCAGTTGGCCAGCATCCCAAAATTTTCAACTTCGCCTTTGACTCTCCTCTTTCCCCTTTTCTCTCCTCCCTCCGCAGAACGACCCTTCAACAAACATCCACCTGATCTCAAGCCGCCGCTGCATGCCAACGACAAGAAGGAACACGCCCGCAACCGCTACCAAAGCTTACCATTTTCACCAACCCACAACGTCAGCCACTCACCAACTCCTCCTTGCCCGCCAACGTCAAAGGTCTCTCCTTGTCAGCATCTGAACCGCATCATCACTCTCAACAATGTCCGGACAGGAGCCAAGAACCCGTGAAACTGATGACGCCAGCGGAAGTAGTGGCACTTTCGGCCGCGGAACAAGACCGAGCATATTCAGCAAGGTTCCTACTACAAGTGGTGCGGCGAGTTCAAGCTGGAGAAGACCGACAACGAACCGCCCAAAGATCCCGACCGCCGCAGATTTGGCCAAGCTCTTAGCTGCTCAAGGAATAGTGCCATTGCCTGAAGCTCGCCGCAGTTCGAACGAAGCGGATATCGATCTCATTGAGAGCGACATGGAGAAGGGCAGCAAGGATTCGGAGGATACAGAGGAAGAGAAGGAAACCGACTCAGACGGCACTGATGAGGTGAAGGGCGAGAGGAAGGGTGGCCCGGAGGAGAAGGTTGCGGCAGTCTCTGGATTAGCGCCTGTTGCTTCTGCCTCGAAAGTTAAGCCAGATTCCCGCCCATCAGACTCCAAGCTACTCGCACTATTCAGGCTTGTATGTGCTCTCTTTCCTGCTGTGTCCCGTCCCATTAAGACACACTCTAACAGTTCTAGATGAAGGACTTTGCCAACTACATTGGCCCTCATTTTTCCGCCGCAGTCGACCTTTGGTGTGCAATGACTTTCAGTCGTTGCATAGATGTGTATCTCGAGGATGCGTCCGCCCAGAAAACTATACATTTCTCCACCTTCAAAGATCTCATGTGCGGCCTGAACGGTGAACTCAATGCGTTGGGCACCGAGATTGGTTTACCGGTAGTAAATGGAAAGCCAGGAACCTGGAAGTACCTGGACAAGCCGGAGATTGTCGAGCGTCTCAGGGAAAAGGGATTTCACAAGGTTCTATTCACAGCTCTCGAGAGTCGTGGGTTTCTTCCCCATCACTGGTCAGCAGTGCTATTTGTTCGGTCCTCTTGGTGCGGAATTACAGGCCGAGAGCCTAAACATATCTCGCAATATCGATACACAAAGAGAAGCTTGGGTCTTCTGGAATTTGTTATGAAAGAGTTTCTCCTTCGAAGAACCGGTCCAGCAAAGGAGGTATCGATGCCTTGTGCGAATAACGAGACGCTTGTTCGACATCTTACGGAGGTAGCGGGCTGCTACGCGCCATTGGATCTGGAGGATGCGTGGTGGAAACGTAGAAAACAGATTTAGACTCTGTTATTGCAGCTTGGTCTCGATATTGTTCATAGTGCATTTTTGTTCTTTTTCTTTTTGTTCCTTCTACCAGTAAAGTTCTTGTCAATGGTAAGTATGGCTAGGGAGAGGAAGGTCCAAAATGATTACCTCCTTCGTTTACACCTTTGGCCCAGTAGGTAGGAAAGTACATTACCATATAGCAATTAGATGGCCAGATCTTGAACTTATACCAGGGTTTCACGGGATATCGGATGGAAAAGTGAATTCATGAAATTATTGTTTTGAATTGACCCTCGAAGCTTCGTACACAAACACCTCTCAGAATATTGGGAAACACAACCTTCCATCTTCGTGACGTGATATAGTGATAAAAGAATCATTCCATTGGAAGGAGGCACGGTGGAGAACTTTGACCATCCAGGCTTGACGAACAGTTCCTTCCAACCACGAGTAAAACCCAACAGAAGAAAGCTAAGCTCATCTCGTCACATTACTTCGCACCATCTCTTTCTGAAAACGCAATTGCCAAAGAAAGTTTCTCAGTAATACGTTCTCTATCTACTTATTCGACAGGTTTGGCTTGAACCAGCTCGGAGTACGCCGTTGTCTTTCGTGTCCAGCGAGCCCAGCCGACTCGGGAGTGCCCTGAACTGTGCCGCCAGCGTCCTGCACCACAAACCCCAACTTCCTCACACCACATCACTTTGAGAACAACAACCATCCCAACCGAAGACCCGTGTTGATTTTGAAGTGCTGGTTCAGGATAAAGGTTTGTGGTGGACAGATATAATAGCAGATGGATGAGTACCAGTAATCTTGTTGTGATTGATAT